>WOGL01000262.1:0-16557 GCA_015342145.1 Leptinotarsa rubiginosa | reverse complement strand
AACTGAATAACAAATTCATTAGACTCAGAATTTGAACACTGGACACAAAAGAAAATTTCACACTTCTTTTAATTCAAAAATACTTTTTACGAATGTTGCTCTGAATCCTTTAATTTTGCTCTTGTCCAAATTATGTACTTTTTCAAGATGATTATGTATGCATAATTCCACATCAATCTACTGGCACAGTAAAAAGGTTTCGTAACAAACCTCCGTATCTAAAGACACGCCCCGAGGGGCGCGGTGTTTAACAGAACTTCCGTTTACCATGGAAAGTAGGGTGTTATGGATCGGTATCACTGCTCAAACTTGTAGTTCAAAAACAAGTTTGTTGTCATATCATATAAATGAAAATTATTATTATATTTTCAAACAATTTCCAATGAAACCAATCTCTATTGTGAATTTGGGTTCGATTTCTGTTCTGGAAATTCATGGGTGACTTGTGTGATACGTTCTAGCGTATCGTCGGGTCCATACCGGTATTTAGGTACACGATAGAAGGAAATACCCCGTTAGTCTTTTGCTCGCACAATTCTCCTGAAGATTTCTTAGGGTTACCGTTTTTACGGTTTTGTCGAAAAAACATATTTTAATCCATTTCAACTAATTGTTTTCATAATTTAGTAACGACTTTCTAATGAATTGCTCCAAATTGAGCACCACAAATACGTTATGAATCTAATACAATTGAGTCCATTGATATTTTTCCATTAGTATTTACAAAAAAATAAGATTTTCACTAAACAGTTTTACAAAAACACAACACGTGTTTCGCTATACAAAATCTTCTTCAGTCGTGTCTATACTATATATAGTAAAGTATAGACACAGTATAGACAGGCGTGTCTATACTGTAGTATAGACTTTACTGTAGTCTATACTGTAGTATAGACACGCCTGAAGAAGCTATCGTATAGCGAAACACGTGTTGTGTTTTTGTAAAACTGTTTAATGAAAATCTCACAATAAAATGTTTCTTGAATACGTTATGGATTTTCATCAAATATCATCACATATCTTGAAATATATTATTGTATGATTTTGAGCCAGAATGCATTGATGATAATTTTCAAAAAGCACAGTAATGATTAATATAAACATTTTCATTGAATTTTACCCCGCACTACGAATACATTAGCTCCCTTAGGTTACTATTTTCTGAAATTTTATGAGTTTGCAAAAATATATAATAGTTATTCAAATGCTCAATAATTATGGCGGAAATAGTAAAGGGACTGTTCGTAGAACCATATAATCCTGTCAGTGAAAGTATATTCAGCATGAAGATATTTTACTGTTTCATTTATATTATCTATGAAAGGATGAACCTAATGATATAATTGGTAATTTTCTACTGGTATTAACAAAAGACAATACAATAAACAATATTGAATGTATTGATGTATAATTTCGAACCGGAATCCATTAGACGCGATAATTTTCAAAAAGAATGGTATTGATTAATATCAATATTTTCACAAAATTTTACTCGTTTGTTGAGTTAAATGAAGTACTTCAAACAAATTAGCTCCCTTAGTTTACCATTTTTAAAAATTTTATGGTTTTGCAAACATGGCATATCAATGGCATATCAATCTTAGTTTTTTAATGGGTATGCTAATACCAAGCGGTTGAAGAATTATGGCAAAAATAAAGACAAAAAGTTGATCTATTCAACCGTCCCTATTTTAAATGGAAGCTTATTTGAAGAGTCTATCTTGTTATGAATACGTTTTTAAAATGTAGTTTTTTAATGCTAAATAATAATTAATTTGAATTGAAATATTTTTTTTAAGATAGGACACGTTCTTTTTTTATTCGGAATGTGATTTCTCTTTGGAATGCCCCTTAAAAAAAATTAGATTTGTATGATATATTGATGCAGTTTAAAAAAATATTATTTCTTAACATTTCTTGATAAACCCTTGCGGGAATATGAAAAAAAATGTTTTTGAAAAAAAAAGAGAATGATTTTTAAACATTTTACAGTATCTCAGTCGAATTATTTTCAACAACGGAAAAAAGTCAATAAAACCCAAACTTTTTAGAAAGCGCCTATAATCGAGAAATCGATTATGAAATAAAATATTTATTCATTTATTTATTTTATTTATTTATTTGATCCATACACACTTATTAGTTTTATTACATGGATTCTCATCATAATAATTATAGATAATGTAAATGTAACTTGTAAAATATATGTTTTATTCACATAAATACTATCTACATAAATAATATCAGAACTGTTGGGTTACAGATTCAAGTAGATTCATTTTCATGAAGATATATTCAGTATATTTTTCAGTATTGTAGATATTGACATAGAAATATTAAACATAGTTGTATGTCGAGTAAGGCGCAAAGGAACATGAAAGGAATCAAGCCTATAATTTCAGGGGAATCAATTCGATTTCTGATTATTTTATATAAGATTATAAGGAATGACGAATTGCGTCTTTATATAGGGTATAACGTTTAGAAAAAATCAGGATTTTTTTTGAGTTTTGATTCGAATAATTATTTGATAATAATGAAATAACTACATTTTTAAAATTTCTCCATGAGAAAACAGACTTTTCAAATCAGTTTTTATTTGAATTGGAGATGGATTAATAGATTCATTTTCTTATATCATTTTTGGAATATCTCAATACATTGATATCTAAAACTTCTGAACGAAGCTCATGAGAGCTCGATATGACACACATTGTATATAGTCCTGTCAGTAAAGTTATATTTAGGACGAAGACATATCTATATGTACATGGAATTCTGAAACTGGGTTATGCAAATTTGAAAATGATATATTGCAACAGAGCATTTCTGAATAAAAAAAGTAAAATTATACTCTGTGATGCTTTAGTTCTTTCACATGCCAACTACACAGACGTGGTGTATGGTCCGGGAATTTTGAAAAGTGACAGTTTTAGAATCCAAAAGCTCCAGATTGCATGCATTAGGCTCATTACGGGTACGAGGAAACGAGAACACATTTCCCATCTGTTCGGGAATGTGGGTTGGTTGAATATGGAATCCAGACGAACATTTCATTCTGCAACATTTTTTCAAAAACTCCTTAAAACAAAAAAACCCTCTTATCTTTTCGAAAAAATATCTTTTAGAACTGACGTACATCATCTTAACTTGCGATTCAGGATACATTTAACAATACCACAACATAAAAGTTCTATATTTCGCGGATCTTTCACTAATCATATTGCCTTCTCACATGATCGGATACCCATTGAATATAAAACTCTCCATTAGGAAGCTTCAAATGAAAAATAAAAAAATATCTTCTTACAATAAATAGATCCAACTAATCGAATTACGTCGAAATCAATCAACCTTTCTCTAAGCTCAAATCTTAGAACTCAAAAGAACTAAGAACTCGTTCTTAGAACGACTAATCTTAGAACTCAAAAGGAGTTTTGAATTAATGGAAACCAATTCAACTTGTGCATGCAATGAATGCATGCTAAGGGTAAAGTTACTCCAAGTACCTCAGCCAACACTACTACACTGATTAAGAACTCTGACGACAGAATAGAGTGCAGGAAAGCAAATGCATCACTTCCTCTACCTTCCGGTGAACTAGCAATGGCTTCGAGGACAGTGGGGAGTGCAGAAAGTGTTCCATGAATGTCAACACGACTTCGTGCCTTTCTATCCATCCTATTTCTCACGCATTTTTCCTGGCTTGAGGTCATGATTTTCCCGCATCTCTTCTTCCAAAGCTTTGAATCTTGCAGCGGAGTCACGGCAAAAAGTTGCCAGTTGCCTATGGCATTTCTGATGCTAGCAATAGAACAAACTTTGCTTATAGCCAAGTTCAGCCTATTGTTGGCGCAGTGGCTGTAGATTGCAAGATGCTGAATCTGGGAAATGCAGGCTTGCACACCCTTAAATATTCCACTTATATTAGAGCTTGTCCTAGGCAAATCAAGGCTAAGTTTAGCTAGCTCTTGTAGCTTGTGTGAGCTAAGTTTTCACCACTGAGATCCACCACATCCACAAACTTGATGAAATCTTCTTCAATCTTGTATTCCTTGGTTTTGAAATACCTTATGCAAATTGTAAGTTGTTCTTTAACAGAAAAATTTGCAGTGTCATCTGCCATTATTCTGAAAAACTAAGACTCTTTTATTCTATTTACAATCTTGTCAGTGATAACTTAGCTACAGCATTCTATAATTCCATTCTACATGATTTTGCTGATGTAACTTGCTTTCCTTCCACAATTTTTCATGTGTGTGGCTAGAACATCATCACTAGCGTCAACTCTGAATTTTAGCAGTGCTCTGAAATTTACTTCAACGAAACAGCTCCCAGTTGTCTCAATAATACCTACGTCTCTGTGCCCCCTCAACGGTATGTTTTGGGCACCGTTTTAATGATTAAAATAAGCTTCCTACGATTCTCTTCAATTGTCTTTTTATCTGCCGATATTCCGCATTGGAATGGTTTTTCAACATTTCTACAGCTTTCTCATAAGTTATCCTTAGATTTACTACTAATTTTTCTAGTTTCACATCGTTAGTTCGACCTTCGTAAAGACCAAACATTACACAAAATTTGCAGAGACCCCCTTGTAATTCTTTGAGGTACGTCAACCATTCATATGTTTGTAACCAACTGTGCTGAAAATAACGGTTCTTATTTCATTCTGGAACCATAAGATTCATAAAAACAGTTAGGCTTTATTTATATATTAGATTTTATCAATCTATATCAGCCTGACTTTTTTTTCCAATCATAAAATTCATTTCACCAAATTATATCTAGTGTACTTTCAATACTCTGGCGGGGCACGTGCCCCTGTGCCCCCCCCTCCCATTAAATCCGCCACTAAATTGAAATTTATTGGAAAACAACCACGGCTTCTACATACACTACGACGTACTCTGTCTAATAAACAGAGTCAGAGATAATATAGAGAGCATCTGATGCAATCCTGAGAGCCATCTATCAGATTTCTGTGAAACATAATAAAAAACCTAACCGTAAACTGCTCCATCACCTAAAAGAGAACGATGGAATTATATATTCATATCATTGTATGTTCATTGTATTTTAACCTCAGAGTAATAATAAGACATAGAGTTGCCATGCCTGTACGGTGCCTATACCAATACAATACATGTGTTTTGAAACGGGTATCGTACATCCCTCCGGTTATCAACTAAACCGACCGCCACTGTTTTATGGTCCAACTTACTTTCCGTAAACAAACAAAGCTATGCTGCCTTCAATGTAAGGATGGAAAAGGCCACTCTATTGTCTTTTGTTACTCTGAGATTTTAACTCTTATTTTCGGTACAATTTTTGCTGGATGAACTGTAATGTGATGTTATCCTTATAGAAATAGATTTATTTTCAGTATCTTCGAGTTCAAATTATATTTTTTTGTGTTATCAATTTGATCGATGGTTGTAAAGTATTCAGTTGAGATTCGAAAAATGAAAATGATTTTTTTCCGAAATAATAACGCCAGAAGTTTTAGAAAATTCTTCACAAATTCTTTCTCTGCAGTTGGTTAATGGAGATGTAGAAAATGATGATACTGAATGCTGCATGGTACCTATAATGAGCAATATCAAAATATCTCAAAATCCAGGCAAGCTAGAAGTGAATTATATATGTATTCTGAAGGGGATGTTGGAAAAAACCTTATGAGTGTACTGTATACTAACTGTAAAGTTTGTAATATTTCCAAATTTCCTGGCAATCAATAAATTTGTAGAGATTGTGATATTGATCATTAGTTGCTTTCAAAACAGTTTCATATTTTGATTTATCGAATGCATTGAACAGCCACAGTTAAATATAAACCAATTGAACATCACGATGTTACATGGTAGTACACCAAGTTAAATCACGATACGTGTACCGTAAAAATGGTACGGTTGGCAACACTGCGTTAGTATTGGTCATATGACAAATGATGTATCATCTGTCAACATCTTTTTAAATTCGCCTTCCCCTTTGCTCTCACCGACCTTCCATTTTCCCTACTTGGGTTTCAACTTTGCCATCGGAGATACCGATGGCAAAGTTTTATTAGATGGGTAGCCTATACTAATCTCTCAGAAAACTTTGAATAATTGAACACTATTTAAAAAAAACGTAACCTGCAGATAGTTGACAGTCGTTCACTTTTCCAGACCCGAACATCCCCGAAACGGGCGAGCAGAAGCTGAGGTCATCTCGTGGTAGCGACGATTGCTGCTACAATTATTGCGGATCACCAGGCAGGGGAACGGCAGCGCAAGAATACATCGAAGAAGGGAGCAGGCGATACCTAGACATTCTCAGCGTGTGCGAACACTGCCCAGGGCGGCCCCCCAACTCGACGACAGCGCCCTCTAGCGGATGCGCGTCATCACGGACTTTTAACAAAGTGTTTATCCTATGGACCGCGTTGATAACTTTGATACAGACAGACAGACTGATTTCCTTGTTGGTTATGTGCGAATACAGTGTTCGGACGATGTACTGGTTTTTAAACGAACGAAGACATTCGTGCTTATAGAATTTGTAGGAGATTTAGGTGATATGTGTTCCGATACCTGTTGGCCAAAAAAGGTCTGTCTGTGGTGACGCATGTTGCTCAATTTTTTCAGAACGATACTGAATAGTCTGGTGATCGGAAATGGTCAATAAATCAATTGGATCTAATGGATATTGTTCGTTATATCTAACGAATTTTATGTTACGTAAACGACAAATAGTTTTATTTGTTCTTTGAAAAAACTCTAAAATAGCGACTTATATCGAATGAATACCTCTCACCCACAACATGAAGTAAAAAAGAACCTGAAACTATTGGTTTCATTAAAATTTCAACCAAAAAATAATAATAGAGTTTGAGCACACTATAACCAACTTCAACTACAGAAGGCTGCATTAATTGTTAGAAAAAGTTTAACAATTTGAGGGAGCAACAACTTTTGATATACTCGTACTTCTAAATTACTTCTATAATTACTTTTAAACAAAAGGAGAAAAGTTTCTAGTTATCCTCAGTTACTTTCTCTGAGTACCGAGAAATCATGCAATTTTCCAAATATATTTGACACATAAAAGTACTTAAGGAAGACAGAAGACTTGTTATCGCCTTTACTTACTCAGGCTTAAGTAGAGTCCAATAATGCATCCGTGGTTCAGCCTAGCACTACTGACAATACCATACATCACCAGCGCTCTCTAGTGTTGCATCACGAATAATTTGTGTTTGGGTCTCTGTTTCAAATAAAAGTATTCGATTTTATTTAAAATCGCATCTTTAGTGTTTTATAGATAGGGGTTCAATTTTTTAACATAATTTGCACCATGATACATATTTTTATAAATATTCCACACCGCTAAATGAAAATTATTGAATGAGTTGTAAATAAACATCATAATGAACTGGTCACACTGTTATTTCACGTCGGTCTTTTTAAAAGAGAAATGAACTCATTGAGAACGTTTTTCTATAATAATCTTGTTTATACTTCTACAACGTTTTCCTCTAAATATTTCGTGAGCTTCTCGACGAGTACTCTGAAAATGAAGAAACAATTGGGTATCTTAAAAATCCAATCCTGTATCTTTGAGTCTTAACTTTCAACTGATTTTCTTGTTCGCTGTTGAAACTCAATTCACATTCAACTACTCTACTCACATACTGCAACTGTTCATCAATTTTTGCAGAAGTATGAACGAAGCCTGATACCATGAAATGAATAGTTGAGAAGTACGGAGGTCTCTCTCAATCCTCCCAGTTTTCTGTTTTCTATCAGTAATGGAGTATGTAAACTGGATTGAGCTTATCCATTTGGAAAGTTTGTCGGTGGAATATTTTTAGAGCTTTTTGATATATCAATTGTCAGGGGTCGTCAATAAAGTTTTATATATATAGAGTCTCCCGAAATATGTTAATTGACCATATTCACGTAAAAATGGCTCATGTTTCAATCAGTTTCAGGCGTTCCTTCTTTGGCAACATCATTTCAACATTGGCATTACTTTAATAACAGAATGTTATTTTGACGTTTGAAATTGCCAAGTTACATTTCTACCCAATTTGTTACATACTGAGAAACTTTCAATGACAGTTTACGTCCGAGAACTGATCATAATTAGCACACCAAAACTGACGTATAATCATAACTGAAAGTTGATGTATCAAAATCAAAGATTGAACCGTCAACTGTCACTTAAAAATTAATCAACTAGTGTTGCCAACCTCTTGGCGCGAACTACTTTCTTTTGCGTGCCACTCATTCACAAGTTACAATTTTCTGTCAAATGTTACTTTTGTCAACCAAATCTGTTACACATTTTTGTCGTGCTCGAAAAATACTGTTAATATCAAGAAAACTATTAAGTTTGCTGCGATCAATGAAATTATTCAATATTTCAGTCATATAGCACTGTAAAATGTTAATTCACAACCCTTTTTCTGTTACTACAAAACAATTCGCAACAACGCCAACTAACAATGAGTTTATTGTCATAGAATGTATCAATTTCACATGCAATATAGATAGGATCAAAAACTAAAACCTAAAACCTATTCATTTTGTTATACGCAGTAGAATTTAAAGTTTTAAAACTATAATTACTTGACCATAGTCACGTAATAATAATTCTACCTGTTTCAGGCGTTTCATAATTGGCAACACTGTTATTTGACACATAGCATTAAGAAGATGAGGCGAAAATACTATATCTTTGAATTATACGACGTTCAATGGAATGATTTAAGTCATACAAAATCTATAGCTGTTGGTAATTGGCATTGTTCTGTATTGTATTGTATTAACAACACAAAGAATAGTGAATTAACATTTTACAGATTTCCCTCAGCATTGGATGAATAATATCAACGCCTCGGACCCTATATAAATCCAAATACCTAAAATACAAAACCATTTTGTCAAACGTAGTGTTGCCAAATCATGAAACGCAAAAAACTGACCGAAACGTATACAGCCACTGTTATGTGGATATGGTCAATTGGATCAAAATTCATGTTTAAAATAACTTCTTTACAAGATCCAAAATTTCCGATCAATTATCCGGTCACCAGGCCATTCAAAACTACAGTATAGCTCACATGAAGTTTTTATCATAAAAAAATGTGTTCAAATTCCTTGAAAGGTAAACACTTCTACCTAATTCTCACTAATATATATCTATAAAAAAAAATCAGTATTTTTTCATGTCGAAAAATATATCGACAGGATAATGAAAATGTTGGCTATGAAAATACTTATATTCGCCCAAGTGACCTGTCGGTATATTCGAAAATATATCACATGATTACTGTTGGAGGATTAATACGCACAACACATTTTAATTGCTTTGAAAGATTTTACTGTGTAACTTTTTTGTATTTTTGTAAAGTCGTTTTTTCTATCACGAGTTGTTGATAAATATGTAATAACTATGTATTGAATGTGATTGTACAGAGTATTCAAGATCATATACGATGATTACCATTCTATTGCGAAATCTGTTACCATTTCAGTTGCTAAACAAAATACTGGTTTAGTTTCGATGGGTGCTACACAGACAGATCGGATTGGCGGTTTGGTATTTTTTTAGAGAAATTATTACTATACAGGCACATAGAATTTGTCTAGGACTGCATTCGATGTGGAGTCAGAGAAATACCGACAATTTGTCAATTATTCGGTATTTTTATATGGTTAGTAAACACAGAAAAATCATTTTCGTGTAGGTACCACTTTGTTGAATTTCAGGAAGAGTTTGGTATTGGCTGACTCTCATTTCTTATGGCTGTTGCAAGGTTATGTTACCAGTTAGTGTAATAGAAGAGATGTTAGTATTTTAATTATTTTCAAAAAATTTTCATGCAAATCAAAAGTTGGTGTTTTCAAAATAACTCACAGTAACTACCCCTGAAACAGGAGTGATGGAAGTTCATTTGTTTTTAGTTCTCAGCGATGATGTAGTAATACACTGTTGAAGATTTACGGGCTAGCCTTGATACCGAAATTTGAATGAACACCGTAAAATTTAATTTCAAACTACATACAGAAATCAGTTACAAGTGGATATCTTGTCTGAATTGAATCTTCATTTGTGTTACTTGACATCACCGCCAACATTTATTTTATTTTACGAAACTTTATAATGTGGCCTCTCCGTCCATATAAAATCGGTTTTTCTCTAGACTTGTCAGAAAACTTGGAGGCAAATTACTATTTTTTTCTAGTTTCCAACTAGAAGAAACGCGGGTTATTTTTCAGACTCAATGCTTTTATTGATATTACTTGCAGAAATGTTAAAAATTTTGAAAACAAATAAACCTTGAAACAGCCACAGCAGTCATGTATTAGTTCTGTGAAACTTCCGCCTTTTACTGTATGAATAAGTGCGTTAAATGTGGCATGAGGATTCAGTTATAATGAAGAGAAAGGTTAGATATTTAAAAAATTGTTTAATGTGAGATTCTGTAATTTATTTGGAATGTAGCGAAAATTACTGAACTGATCCTGTAGCAAATTACGACTAACTAGAACACCATCCTTCAGTTTTGTGCAAAAATGTTCGACTGCCAAAATCACGTGAGTGCTTAGTGATACACATAGTGTTATTTGAAGAACTAACAACGTCAACGATATATAACGTCACAAATACTTCATATCAACTGATAACTTTACCTGCGTCACAATTTTGTTCTAAATGACAAAATGGAATTCAGAAAAACAGTTTTGAGACTCGACATGATTCATGATTATAGTGATGATTCATCAAACCACATTGTAAAATTCAAAAAAAGTGTAATTTGATAATTTAGGAAATAGCTTTTTGGCTTCCTTCTTCTTCATCACTATTCTTTCTTCGAAAGTGGTATAATTCAAAAAATAATTTCCTAAAAAATATTTCCTTTTCCTACTTGAACGTAGGAAAATGTTCAACAAACTTCACTCAGACTTCACACTTTACAAACTTTTACGCCATGAACTTTTTCCAAATAACTATCAATATCGGAATACTACTGGAGTTTTATCCCAACACCAAACCGTTATTTTAACACCTGGACACGTGTTTCGATCACCAAATGATCCTCTTCAAGAGGAAGATCAAATAGTTTAATCTTTCTCTTGGAGATGATCACTTGGTGATCGAAACACGTGTCGAAGAATTAAAATAACAGTTTGGTGTTGGGATAAAAGTCCAGTAATATTCATTCACAAGTATCAATATCGGAGTTAGGATTATTTCTATAATTCAATTTGCTACACTAAATCACATTTCTGTGAAAAAAACAGGTGAAAGACTTTGAATAACAACACCATTAACAACACCATTACTTCTCTCATGTTTTAAAATTTTATATAAAAACAGCTCTAGATACAGTTCAGATCGACATTCAAGAATAACCACAGGAATATTTTTGTAAGATGAGGTCGAATATGTGAAATGATCTAAATCTCAAAATCAAAAATATCACCACATCATTTCATTTTTACCTCAATAAGTATTTTATATTTTCTTGCTCCATGTTTGTTACTATAAGAAATATTTAGTTCACAAAATTTTCTCATAATGAACCTTTTCGTACTGTTGGTTTTTCCCAGGAACTTCTCGTGGGCATGTTTAAAATTGCAGAAATGACACAAATGAATAATTTTGTCCTAACAGAAAAATTGTTACATCAAAATTGAATCATGAACTATTCTCACTAATTCAAAACTGTTATTCTGATCAATAGACAATGAAGAGTAGTATTCATCAATCAGAAAGTTTATAATTGCAGGACATTTGAACCAGGGTAAATTTGTATAATTTCGCGATATAATTATTGAAAAATGGGAAATTGTAACTCGGCAAAACAGAGTACCACTCTTCATTTGAAACTGAAATTTTCTGTCTTAGTTTTTCAGAAAAGTGAAAACGAGTATACCTATACTTATTATCACCCAAATCCACAGCTTCCTTTTGTCTTGAATATATTATATAAAATCATCTGAAATACCACCTTTCCTTAAAAATAAATCATATTGAAACAGCAAATATAAATGTATAAGTACATTTTATGATTTTCTATTGTATTTCAATACAATTGGGTGTTGATAAATATATATACTCAACAATGCACAGAAAACATGCACATGAAATGCAATATGAATTGTATTTATACCACCTAAATCAGAATGTTATACGAAGTGCCAGGTCCATAATAACAGTAAGAAAATTGTGAAATTGTTTGTGTGCGTAACTTTTAGTACAGAAGTCAAAAATATTATATAAAAATATGGTATATAATTGGGAACGACTCTACGTAGAAAGTTCTAGAATCGTCCGCAATGCGAGATTGTCGCTAGTAGTGTCATATTACTAGCCGTGTTCGTTAGAAATCTCTGCAAATTCTACGAAATATGAAGATACGGATATTTTCGAAACCAGCATTTAAATTTTTTCATTTTGTAATACGAAAAATGACTTTTTCCGATATTCAGGTTGAGGAGAACAATGTGTGGCATATATTTCAAGTTGTTTAAAATTCTTCAGTAGAAGGCTTGCTCAAACTAGTCATTCCATTGTGAATTATTCGAGAAAATGCAGATTGCCTACTTAATGTCACACATTTTTGTAAAATTAAAAATCTTTGCAGAATACACACAGTTCCACAGAAAACTGTATCAGAGAAACAACTAATCATCATTATTTTTTCATACATTTTAATCATTGAATCTCAAGAAATAATATTTTACTTCTCTAAAGATTTTTGAATGCATCATTCACATATATAAGTATTGATTTTACAAAACACGGATTTTCTAAACTGTGCATAAGTTTTTACGTCTCAAATTAATTAAAAATCCGTTGAAAATTCAAATCATTATTTAAATTTCGCGCCAAAACTCCTATTCTTGTCACTGAATCGCTGTGATGTTTTTTTGTGGTATTCAATAGAAGGCGAGTTCTTATTAGTTTTTGGTAGTGTCTCAGTCTACAAATACTTACAATTCAAACATTTTGAAAAATAGTAATTCATATTCACCAGCATTTATGCCAATACAATAAAATGTATTTCTGTTAACGTCATTTATATGTAAAATTTGATAATATCGTTTATTTTTTATATTAAACGTCATTATTTTTATTCATGTTGGCAACAATGATTTGTATCCGTAGAACAATAAGTTCTCAGCTAACTTAAATTATTCAGCTCAAAAAATGAACTTTCCATCATGGCAAAAGTTTTTAGGATCGTTGACGAAGAAAGTAGTAGGCAAATTCGAGGACATTACACCAAAATTATTATAAAATGAAGTTAAATGAAAAAAGTAGTCTTGACAGTGATGGTGTTTATCAGCTTGTGACGTTATTCACTATAATTGGTTTTCTTTGTCACGTTACTTGATAGTGACTGACTGACTGACATCTGCTTTTTAAATAAAATATAATTCCCTCAAAATTAAAATTGGGATTATTATTTGAAAAATTATTGTGTTATTTATATTGTATTTAAACTTATATTTCCCTCAACCTATGAAATATTGATATTCCATAGAAAACTACATTTTACCTACTGACAGTTTCGAACATATCCTAATGAATAATAAACGTGTAAATCTAAAATAAGCGTTTCCTTCAAAAATATATTAAGATTGAATGGTTTAACATTTTCGGACCATTTTCAACAAATATTGATCCGGCTAACAGTTGTATCCTCTCATTAAAGTTGGATTAAAGGTAATAATGCAAATAATCTGACTCTGCCACGACAAAAATATATAGTACCGATTTGTAAGCGCCATTATTTGAACGTATTTGTTATGAATATGAGTATGTTTATTGTGTTATGTGACTATAGTATAATTTGTGAAATGATACCATTCGTGATGATTTCAGTATTAAATTTTTCAAGCTTTATATTCTATTATTGTAGCTCAATAAATAAATACTAAATGTGAAATGCCTTCAACAATGCAAAATGGATTTTAATTTCAGATCAAGTGAGTAACACAGGTGGACATTTACTTATCCACTAAATTTTACAGTGAACCAGATATCCAGATTGATCTTTTCAAATTGCCTGTAAATACAGAAACAGAGTGACCATCAGCAAAATAAGGCACTCGCATAGACTTATGAGAGAAAAAACAATTGAAACTTGTTGCAATAATTGAAAGAATTTATAGAACTCGGTATAACATAAATGCCTAAAGACGTCTGCTTTGCATTGTTGTACTTGTTAAAATTTTAAAATATATACTTATTGTTGCTAGTGTTAGCATTGTTGTTGTTATATTGAATGATAGTAAATATATTTTTATTTAATTTAGAAAAAATGTGATTTTTCATACTTAGTATACATATATAGGTAGAGCGCAGATAAGTACATGAAAGTGGAAAAGGGCTCTTTTCAAATCTGCACGAATAGATCATAGGTACCTAATTTAACAAAATATGATGCCTAAGTAACATATTCATCTAGAGTCTAGAAACAGTGTATGTTCGTTACAACAATTTCGCTGGAACATCATGAACAACTAAACACTCAAATTACCAATAACTATAGAAATCACGTTACAGTGTTGGTCTTATCAAATTACCTTGCGTTACCTATAATGTGTGAACAGAATGACCTTTCGATATGTTACTTATGTTTTCCGTCTATGTAACTATACTTGTAAATGACTGAATGCATAGAGAATACCTTTTATATAATATAAAGTTGTTGTTAGTGTATATAAAATAGATAAGATTATTATAAGACATTTGACTGGTACGACCAGATTTTTTATGGCCCCCCGTATGTATATATGTCGCATGAACATTTATTTTATCCGGAATTGATGATTTTCGCAAAAAATATGTTAGTACAATTTAGTGTAAGCATTATGTTTGGCATGTTCATTTGGGAGAGCTATAACTGGGTACAAGGTTTTTCATTAGTCAGTGGCAGAGTCAGACACTAGTAGTTGTCATCATTTGAACATTCCATTTTAACGGGAATGATCAGCAGGAACATTTCGAATGAAAATTATTCTTCCTTCTATCGAATATTTTTGTGGAAACGTTATATGTATAGATATTAAGTTAATTTGAAGGAATTTAATATAAACCTATTGTATAAGTCACAAGAATATTGATTTAAGGTTAAAAGTTTTTTTATTAGTGAAAAGTATTATAATATTGAAAACGATGAAATAAACAATTCAAACTAGTACTCTTTAATGTTGTTGATAGTACAGTTGACAATAAAGAACATTTCGGGAGATTTTAGTTGTATGACAATTATTTTCTAGGTTTTCTGTATAAAATGCTACAGAGTTGCATTTCATCAGTTGATAACGTTTGAACTATAAATATCACAATAATCGGTCAAACATGTATTCGCCCTCACGACACGTGGATGTTCTTGGTCGGAGTGGAGTCCAAAAAAGAGGTGTAGTTGAAATAAATAACGTCACGATCTTATGAATATCGAAGTAAAAGACAAATTAAGAGGACTGGCGGCCCACTACTCCAGTAACCTGGCTGGATGTCGACGGATTCGACGAGGTCGTCAGTTGTATAATAATTTTAACAAATGTGAAGTGAGATGTATGTGAAAGAAAAACCAAAAGGTCTTTCGAAGACGAGGCGAACTTTATTATGATTTTTTATTTGTTATTTCTAACCAAAAAGTATGAAAAAGTAAATAGGGTGGCAGCATTGCGTAAAGCAAGACCGCTGCGCCCCCAACGAAGCTCCTGTTAATTATTAACAGGAGAGCCTGGTAAAATGCGCCCGAATGGGAAGCAATGGCCATTAAGAGAGAGATAGAAAGAGAGAGAGAAAAATAGAAATTTCAGTGTTCTGTGATTTTATTGTTCTCGCGACACTTCGGTAGTATGATCATTGTATGCAGTGCTGCCGTTAAGGTACTATTGTACCGCATTCGGTACTATTCCATGATTTTGATACGAAGGTACTACCCGGATCAATATGTAGACTATTCGGTACTATTTACTCATTTTTTTTACATTTTCACGTTGACTCCCATTGAGTACAATAAAAAATAACAACAATATGTGTGGTAACAATGTAATTCCGTGTTTCAAGTTCCAGATCACCAAATACCGTTTTTGTGTCAAAATTGCGTGCTGTCATCACAACTCTGTGTTCTGTGTCGGTGTCGTGTCTGTGAACNTCGTGTCTGTGAACTGTGGTTCTGTCATCTGTCACTCAGTCAGCAGTACAGTAGAGCAGAACAGTAATTTTAACTTTCAACCTCAACTTTGAGAAATTGGTTTTGTTGTTTTGTCAAAATAAATAGGAATATGGACTGGTAAAAATAAAATTGACCAAATATGAACTTGTATCCCTTTGTTTTTTATTGGGTACCTGATAGCATTGGGTCGAGACACTCCAAGTTCAAAAGAAGAAAATGGAAATATTCCAATTCTTGAGTTTGAAAATCAAAGATCAGACCCAGATCTGGAAAATAATTCTAGGGAAAGAGATGATGATACATTCCATTAAAAGAAGTATAAGAAAACTTATAAGTATAATTTTGAATGGGATGATGTGAGTAAA
>WOGL01000261.1:0-16583 GCA_015342145.1 Leptinotarsa rubiginosa | reverse complement strand
GCAAGTAACTGAAAATAAAATACATCTTCCTGTTCCAAAAACAAGCCAGACAAATTATTCTTTAATTTACGAAAGTAAAAAGCTGTATAATCAGATACCTTACGAAATTAGGAAGGAAAAAAGCTATAAAAAGTTCAGAAATCGTGTTAAAGATGCCTTTGCAACTAAAGCGAACCACAATCTTGATGAATATTACAATGGAACTTTGCTGTGATTTAATATAGGTGTTTATTTTTGTTTATGTTGACACCTATACTTTAAATTATATTTTATACTGGGGTATATCTTATTTTATTGCCATGACATGTCAACTTATGTTCAAATTGTGTATATTTATTTACATTTTTTGAAAGGGACTATACAAACTATTTTGTCTACAAACTTTGTTAAATTTTATATTCTATTATTATATTTTATCTATAAGATATGTGAACTTAGTTTTGCTCAAATTGTGTTTATGGGTATTTGTGTTTTTGAATTGTTTCTTTTCTTTTATTCTTTGAAGTGCTATACTCGTGCTATACAGATTTTCTAACAAGCTTTGTCAATAAGATTGTATTTTCTTGGACAATAAAGCATATGTCTGTCTATCTATCTATCTATCTATCTATCTATTTAAAATGTATTAATAACTGAGACTTTGTTCTGAATGAATTTGTTAATGAATATTTAAAAGTGTATCCTACATAGAATATGTAAGATATGTTTTTTTTTGGGATTTTCTGTTATTTCGTTAAAAATAGAATAATTCATTTTGATTTTTATGTATCAAGTTCATATAAGGCTTGCCTATCTTGGAAATAAAGTTATTCTTCTAAAGACTTACCAACATAACTTGATGATTTCTCAGTACTTTTATGTAACAATTACAATACTCTTTGATAGCGTTAAGTGTATAAGCTTGTCTCTCAATTTTATTGTCTAATATATCAATTTCTTCTATGAAAGAATCAGATTTTTTGAAAAATATCTTCTCAGTGCTGAATGTCAAGCATCTCTTGAAGGCATGGCTGTTGCTCCTTCTGAAATGCAGGTATTGGGACTTGAATTCGACTTCAATACATGGCCAATTGATCAACTGTTTGGTAGTCAGCATCTGATTCCATAAACTGTTAACACGATACTCTTTTATCAAAATGCTGTCTGGAAAAAATAATGTTCATTTAAATACGATTCAATGAACAATATAGTAATGTGTAGATATAAATAAAAAAAATCAAATTATAGAAAATATCATCGATATAAAATATAATCACAAGTGAATTTACCAAAGCAAATAAGACTAAAATTTATAAATAAGCTAAGAAGTAACTGTCAGATACGAACTGGAAGAAAAGTCCTCCTAAAACAACTACTTTCATATAAACATTGATTTACACCAAGGAAAAAATACTTATAACAAATGAAAAGGTTTCTTTATAAAATAAAATATTAAAAATTTGTCTGAAAGTTAAATGCCGATGAAAGCACATTAGAATTCATAAAATATGGTAAAAATAGATGGGAGATTAGAATGTATTTATATGTAAGTTTTGAGGGAGTGTAATACACAAAAAATAGTGTCTTGAAAATTTGTGATTTAACACTTTCCCATCTTGGGTATTAAGCTCGATGTCAAATGTTTTTCTGATTGATTTTTTGGCAATTCTCAGTCAAACGAAAATGAAATTTGCAGACATTACGATGGTACTTAGGTTTCTTAAAACCACCAAGTGGAGAATCTCCAAATTCTGTTTTTACAGGCACTCAAGGTTTCTTTGGTTTCAGGTAAGCATTTTTTCAAATGTTAGAATGAGTAATTTTTCAACTCGTAATATTGGATATTTCAATGCAAGAAGTAACTAACTTTTTGAAATTGACCTAAATTAAACCATTATCCTGAAGTTTTGGACTTTCATTGCAGTGGTCAGCTGACGTCCTTTCACGGACAACTCTTGAAGGTCAGAAATTGTAGAAGCTAAGGGTTAACAAGGTCTTACCTTCTGACTTACGATTCATATCACTTATCATTTAATAATTACACAACTTGAAGCCTGTTGATGGAGTAACTTTTCAGTGAGTTTGTACTAACCTTCTGCACTTTCACAAAAAACTAAGGAATTCAATATTTTTGCAGGTCCACACACTTCAATTGAAAATGGAGATGATGGTTTTTCTCCAATTACACGAGTCTGAGTACTGTTATCATTTTTCAAAACACAATCATCCTCGGGACGATTTTTTTTCAACATAGTCACAGCTTTATCAAAATCGTTTTTGATAACGTAATTCACTTTGAAAATTAAGTATTCTTTGAATTTTTCAAACCAATTTTCCAAAGTTATTTGTTTGTTGAAATAATTACTGCTCTTTAGCCATCCTGGCCAAGATTTTATAAAGTGTATCAGCATAAAGGGTAGAATAGTTCGAAGTTTAGGTTTTAACAAATTGAAATTCACTTGTAAATTTTTCTTCAATATTCTATTCAGAGTATTCAAGTCCAATTCAAGTTGTTTTCCTTCAACGATGTTTTTAAAGCAGTCTTCTAATGTAAAGTTCTCAGTATTTGTAGGACTGTTCATATTTGCCATTAAAAAAGTAGTCTTTATTCTAGAAACAATTATTATTGTTTTACTTTCTAGTTAATTTAGGTTATGTTATAACAAGGTCCACAAACCACTTAGAGTTTGTGGTTTGTGTCAGGGTCACAAGTCACAATATAGCAATACTGTGGTAGGGATCGTAAGCAGAGAACACCTATCCTATCGTGCTTTGTGATGTGATCGTAAGAACAAAGATGATAGAAACGGTGGTGAATTGTTTCCAAATGTGAACAATGGTTGCGCTTATTTAATGAATTTAATTTAATTCGCAACGTTAGCGCGTTGAAACAATCTATCAAATTTTTTTTATCGATCTTAGAACTCGCTAAAACAGTTTTCCTCCAATGACGTCACAGAAGTCCCCTAAGTACCCCTTTGAATGAATTTCGTAACCCTCTATATACAAACCATATACATTATCATGTGCGTTACCTAGATTGTGCAAAGCTCAGAGTAACAAATTTGTTACTCTGAGGTGCAAAGATATCTATAGTGATATTTTTTTTAGTGACCAATCAGAATTACCTATACCGAAGTTAAGCCCAGAATAACGTTAATAATAGTGACAAGCATTTCGAATTAAATTCTGAGAAAAGGGATATGGAAACGATAGAAATAGTCATTTGGCCCTTGGAATCGTAGCAGAAAACTTAACCTGTGAAACAGAATTCTGAAACTTGTGATGTTTTACGTAATATATAAACTCTCAGAGATTTTTTTATTTGAGTCTTCACTAAAACGAGGCGGAGCATTGTAAGACTCGCTAAATCCGTTTTCTAGAAATTAAACTGAGAATACATGAAATTTTAAATATTGAGAAAAAATATGCATATATTTAAAATCCACTGTTGCATAAGACATTGACAATGATACATACGATTTAGTTCTGTGTTCTGTGATTAAATCTTTGACACTTTAAACTCTGACAGATGTTTTGTGATTTGACTTGACGTTAACTTATTTTTAGGACTTCAGTTGTTTATGCTTAATTTTTTATTTTTATAAATTATTAAATCGGGACTATAAGAAAGAACTAGTCTTTGTGATTCGTAAGAAAGAACTCTATAACAAACCAAAATGTTTTCAAGGAATGAAAAGAAAAAGAAGAATCATTCTGGAAAATCACTTTCACAGGTTAAAAAAAGAACTACTATAAATTTCAGAAAGTCATAATTGCACACAATAGTCTCTAGGTGGATTCATGCACCCAGTTTTCTGTGTCGTAAGAAGTCTCAAGTAATAAGATCACTAATTTTGAGTGACAACATTCGTGTACGAGCTTAGATATCTTTTATTTACTTATGATATCTATGCATGAGTTGTAAGTTTTTAATAGTAACAAATTAAAAAAAAAGACGTAATGGGTGCATGAATCCACCCTCTGGTTCATAAGTGTTCAAATGGTTAGTGTGATTAGTGACGGAACCATTCTTGTTCTGATAATCGGATGAATTCGATTCTTCAAAGGTCTCGAAAAAAGAATTCAAATGTTTTTAGTTCTCGTTTAATGTCCATCTCGATTTCTTGAATCGGATTGTGTACTGCGATTATGAAAACAGTGAATCAACAAAATTATTGTGATTATTTTCTCTTGTAAGGTTCGATTCTGCCCATCACTATGTGCGATATTCCACCAACTAGATGATCAACAGTGAGATCACCACTTATAATGATTCCTTGAAAGTTATATGTTTAGAAAAATTTGTTTTTGAGTAATTAACGTTAAAACATCAAAAAATCAAAAGAGCAATCCAGAGTACATTGATGACTGAACCTTCAATATCAGAGTTTCTTCTATAACTTCATGCCTCAGGCCTCATGCCTTTGCAACAATTTCAGGAGATTTGAACAGTTCATTTTAAACATTACCATTGCAGTACCGTTTCAAACTTTTAGCATAAATTTGAAAAAACATTTTTTTAAATTCACTGATAAATATTATAAACTCGTTACTGATATTCATGTTTTCTATTTTCTCTCTGGAATAGTTATTTATTTTCTACTTCATTGTTACTGTTTCTCACTGACTTGTAAATTTTCCCCCTACAAACAAATTGTATATTTTTTGGGAAAATAATTAGTTAATAAATAATCACTTGGAATCTCTCGACTCATTTTTTATTTTCAGTATGGGCTTTTCGACATCCCTTCCAATTTTGATGAATCAGGAAATGAGGATGACGAAAACGATAGTGACTTAGAAGCTGAATTGGCAGCATTGAGTGGGGGCGGCAATCCAACTCCCCAAAGAAAAAAACCTGCAAAGAAAATATTACCAGAAAGAGAGATAAATGCAATGGTAGCAGATTCCATGAAAGACATCGACGATGATGATATATCTGTGGATGAAAATGATCCAGATCTACTCAGCGAACTAAGTGAACTTACAGGTAATTCAGGTTCATAAAATTTGACATTTTTTTGTGAAATTCCTATTCCCACACACACTTTCAATTCGTTAATTTTCACTAGCACATACTTGCAATATTAACATGGTATTTTTCAAAATGTAACTTCTAGAGGAATTAATGATTGTTATCAGGTGGTGCAGATGAAGATGATTTGCCTTCTCCACAAAATGAAACGCAAAGTGCTGGTTCTACAGATACCGAGAACATTTTGAGTGAAAGGTTGAAAAATTATGAGGTTGCTGAAAAAACAGCAAAAGAATCGGGAGAAACAAGCAAATCTAGGCGATACGGAAGGGCCATCAAAACTTTGAAAGACCTGTTGAAACAAGCAAAATCAGGCAAAGTAATAGATTTGAATGATGAAACGGTACCCCCAGAAATTCACCCCGTCTCTCAAAAACCACCAAGTCAACCGGTGCCTACCAGACCAGCTCCCGCTATACCTCCCAGAGCACCAGTTTTACAAGAAGATGTAGGAAATAACGTGAGTTCACCACTTCTCCTGCCGGAAACTGTAGAAGAAAATGTTAAGAAAGAAAAAGAGAACATAGATGAAGAGTTATTGAACATGCTTCGTGAGCGTCAAAAAGAGTATAAAGTTGCTGCTCTTTCTGCAAAGAAGGCTGGCGACTCTAAGAACGCTATTATGTTTGTTAAGATAGCTAAACAGTTCGAGGCAGTTATTGCTGCGGTCCAAAACGGTCAGGAAGTGGACCTGTCAAAAATGCCTGGTCCACCAAGTGAAGTGTCTCTTAAAAGCCAGCCCAAAATTGAGGACAGTGAAACCCAACGAAATACCGCACCTGAAATAGCTTTGCCGGAAGAAGCTGCCTGTTTACCGGAGCCACAACTCATCACAGCTTCCACAGATTTAGAAGCACTTGAACAACGTTTGGCTTTTTATAAGGAGCACGAGACTAAAGCTAAAGAAGAGGGAAATTCTAGTAAAGCAAGACGCTACGGTAGATTAGTGAAGCAATTCGAGCAAGCTTTGAAGTTACAAAAAGCAGGGAAGCCTGTTGCCTTCGATGAATTGCCAACACCACCAGGTTTTGGTCCGTTCCCTACTCTAGCTAAGGCTGAAGCAGCTCCTAAACCAGCGGTAAATACGCCAGCACACCCTCCGAGAACGGATTCAACTGAAAATGAAGACAGAAGGCAGGTCTCCGCTGAGGGGCCCAAACTTTCTGGTAAGTAAAAACAAATGAATAGAGGATAAAAGTATTTTTGAAATCTAGAAGGCTAACAATTCATATTCTAGTGAATGATGTCGAACTCAACAACTTTTCCTGTAAAAATTGTTCTATATTTGCAAATTTAAAATAGCTCTCCTGATTACTCTTTTGAAGCTTTTGTATCTTCTTAGAAATGAGTAGAGTCAAAATTGCTTCAATGACAAGCATTCTTTCTAAAATCCACCATATTTGAATTCTTTTTGTATTTATGGTTATTTTTTTTAAGGAAATACAACTCATGCTGAGAAACAAGTGCTGATTTTGTTAGCAAAACAGAAACAGTTCAAACAAGCTGCACTGCATGCAAAGAAACAAGGTGAAATCAATCAAGCTAAGGAATATCTCAAGCAAGCAAAGGGATTCGATAAATTGATAGAAGCTGCGCAGGCTGGTTTGCCCGTCGATTGGTCTTCTATTCCTGTTTCCCCAGAGGCTAAATCCCAATTGGATAACGAGTAAGTGAAAGGATGTTCAAATAAACCATTGTATTTTTCATATTATACCTGGTGCAAAATGCTCAGGTTTGACGCACTGCCTGCAAAGCCTGTTACAAGTCCGAAGAAAAGAGAGACCCCCTGCGACACTAGGAGTTAGAATAGCTCCCCACTTCTAGGCTATGATGAATATAACGTATAGTCCAGAGCGGATGTAATGACCTGATGCATGCAATTGACCTTTAAAAAACCTTCCAAGGTGAAATTTGTAATCACTCAATATCGTACCAGGTTGTACTTTTTTCCACCATAATCATTTCCGTAATAGAAAATATCGCTTACCATTAAAAAAACGACATTGACCTTCAAATATTTTTCAAGGTCATACACAAGGTTGATTCCAAGGTCATCATGGCATAGCCAGAAAAATTCTAAGTCTCTGGTACTTTAGGTGATTTTTACAGCTCCACCTTATCGGGATTTTTGGGTCACCCTATATATTGAGATCCAAACAGCAAAAAATACTTATCTTAGTTGGAAATTTGTCATATTTTTCTCACTTTTCTTTTACCAAGTAATTGAGCCATTGGGGGATTTGGATCACGCTGTATGTAACTTGTTGATATCCTCCAATATTCTAATAAAGGAATTCCTGAAATCCATAGATTGGAGTAAGAAATCCTATATAGTTGAAAGAACACAATAACAGGAGAATAGCAGGAATTTGTTGTTCAACAAGTATTAGAAATGAAAATCATTATTAATAACTAATTTTGTTAGTATTGTTCTAGATATGACATAATTATGTCGGATGAGTTGGATGAAAATAGATCAGAAGACATGGACCTATTAGCTCGTTTAGAAAATCAGTTACAAAAGCAGCTGAAAATGTGCCTTACCACAAGAGACCACAACAAAGCGCTCGGTGATGTTGCTAGTATGAATAAATTCGAAAGGTTAGCTTTGAACGTGACGAAGGACCTTGATGTTATTAGAATGGCCCGCAAGTCTTCTAAAATTGTCCCTAAATTCCATTATGAACAGAAAGATTTCTCTATTGTGAAAAGCTTCACCGAGATAATGGATAATCAAATGGAAGTGACCATTCACAGAGGAATCAACTATCAATCAGATAATCCAAAAGACATTGACACTTATGTGAAGCTGGAATTCCCTTTTCCACAGGTTAGTACTGTATGTGTACGGTGTGGAAACATTTTGTTACAATCTAAAGAAAATATTATGTTACATACTAAA
Source organism: Leptinotarsa rubiginosa (assembly GCA_015342145.1). NCBI lineage: Eukaryota > Metazoa > Arthropoda > Insecta > Coleoptera > Chrysomelidae > Leptinotarsa > Leptinotarsa rubiginosa. The sequence goes on along the minus strand of WOGL01000261.1, from coordinate 8,664 downwards.
GAAAACATTTTGTTACAATCTAAAAAAACATTTTGTTAGAATCTAAAAGAAACATTTTGTTGCAATCTTAAGAAAACATTTTGTTGCAATCTAAAGAAAAGATTTTGTTACAATCCAAAGAAAACATCTTGTTACAATCTATAGAAAACATTTTGTTGCAATCTAAAGAAAACATTTTGTTAAAATCTAAAGAAACATTTTGGAACATTTTGTTACAATCTAAAAAACATTTCGTTACAGTTTAAAGAAAACATTTTGTTACAATCTAAAGAAAACTTTTTGTTAGTATCTAAAGAAAACTTTTTGTTAGTATCTAAAGAAAATATTTTGTTACAATCTGAAGAAAACATATTTTTACAATCTAAAGAAAACATTTTGTTAGAATCTAAAGAAAACTGTGTGTTACACTCTAAAAAACATTTTCTTATAATCTAAAGAAAACATTTTGTTGCAATCTAAAGAAAACATTTTACTGCAATCTAAAGAAAATATTTTGTTTGAATCTAAAGAAAACATCTTGTTACATTCTAAAAAACATTTCGTTGCAATCTAAAGAAAACATTTTGTTACAATCTAAAGAAAACATTTCGTTACAGTTTAAAGAAAACATTTTGTTACAATCTAAAGAAAATATTTTGTTGCAATCTAAAGAAAATATTTTTTTACAATTTGACGAAAACATTTTGTTACAATCTAAAGAAAACTTGTAACAATCTACAAAAAACTTGTAACAATCTAAAAAAAACTTGTAACAATGTAAAGAAAACTTGGTGTTACAATCTAAAGAAATCTCTGTGTTACAGTCTAAAGTATAAAGAAAACATTTTGTTACAATCTAAGAAAACATTTTGTTGCAATCTAAAGAAAACATTTTCTTACAATCGAAAGAAAACATTTTGTTACATTCTAAAGAATGTACAACCTGAAGAACATTTTGTTACAATAAAAAAAAACATTTTGTTAGAATTCGTTTGAAAATGTCCTTGTAGGACGAAACTGCAGTAACGTTAGTTACAAATACAAGTGGTATAAGAACATACATAGTTTCAATTCTCATTTAACATCATTATTGTTACATAATATTATTATTGTTTTAGGATACCCCTTTCAGCGATAGAACTTCCACAATAAAAGACACAAATAACCCTGAGTATCAGAAAACTTTCGTCATTCCTATACAGAGAAATTCAAGGCAATGCCAAAGGACTTTCAAAAGGCACGGTATCAAATTTGAAGTATACTCGAAAGGGTGAGTTTTTTATTTTTCTATCGAACAGTAACAGTTCTGATATCGGCTCTAACTTTCACATCAGTTGTTCTTGTTGTTTCAGTGGTTTCTTCAGGAGTGACGTACTCATAGGAACCGTTAATGTGAAGTTACAACCCTTAGAAACGCAGTGCGAGATTCACGAGAGTTTTGATGTGAGTATAAATTCATTATTTTTTTTATCCTGAAGAGAAATGTTCCAATTTCTGCTCTCTCATTGTTGCGGATCCTAACTCCTGACGACTTAATTATTATTATATTGAACTTGAGAGTCTTACACAGTCTATTTCTGTAGTTTTAACATTTCTTCAAACCCTATTACCTATTTACTAAATTCATTGCATTTTATTTTTATTAATTTGTAACTTTTTTTTCAGCTATTAGATGGGAGGAAAAAAGTTGGTGGAAAATTAGAAGTTCAAATAAAATTAAGAACGCCTATTGTGACTCAACAAGTTGAGCACATTCAAGAAAAATGGCTTATCATAGATCAGTAAAATAACCTGGCTAATTTAATATCTTGTATATGTAAATATCCCAGAATCAATGAAACATTTTTATTTGTCGAAGGCAGTGAAACAGGTTTTGATTAATTTTAAGTTTAAAAATATATGTATAGTAATATAAAATAATCCATCGCACTCAAATTTATCATGGACATTCAAAGAGAAAATTTGTGATACTTTGTGATATTTTCTCGAGTGCACCTTTCATATGAATATATTCACTCAGTGCTTTAAATGTTCTTAGCATCCAATTAAAATGTAAATATTTTTAATAAACAATACAGTTTAAACTGATTCTGAATCCTTAATTTTTTTCTGTTATTTCGTGGAGAACATGGTGTGTGATATAATAAAGAAAAATGACTGTTTTTTTGGCAATTGTAACCCGCAATCTATGAAACTTTCTTTGCGTTCTGTTTTTAATACACGGTTGAAACTTTGAATAAACAGATTAATTTTTGAGGGAGAAAACAGTCATTAAATTCACTGGTGATCTTCCGGACTTTGCATTTGACTTTTGGTCTTTTGCATAAGCCTTATGGTCTTCTGCATTTGACTTTTGGTCTTTTGCATTTGACTATTGGCCTTTTGTATTTGACTTTTGGTCTTTTGCATTTGACTTTTGTCTTTTGCATATGACTTTGACTTTTGGTCTTTTGCATTTGACTTTTGTCTTTTGCATATGACTTTGACTTTTGGTCTTTTGTATTTGCCTTTTGGTCTTTTGCATTTGACTTTTGGTCTTTTGCATTTGACTTTTGGTCTTTTGCATTTGACTTTTGGTCTTTTGCATTTGACTATTGGCCTTTTGTATTTCACTTTTGGTCTTTTATATTTGACTTTTGTCTTTAACTTTGTCTTTTGCATTTGACTTTGACTTTTGGTCTTTTGCATTTGCCTTTTGGTCTTTTGCATTTGACGTTTGGTCTTTTGCATTTGACTTTTGGTCTTTTGCATTTGACAATTGGCCTTTAGTATTTGACTTTTTGGTCTTTTGCATTTGACTTTTGTCTTTAACTGAGCATTTCCACTAAAGTTTCACCATAACCTAATATTATGTGTTGATCCCGTTGCGTTCTTGGCTTAAACTTTCGGCCTTTGTGGGTATCATGAGTTTGACGATGCAGCGGAGAACAAAGTTCGTTCAAATTTGCAAAAACACAATCAAAGGCTGTGGCAGATTAGTGCATTTGCAAAGAAAATAAACGTGATAAACGACGAATTTTGTTGAAATTTGGATCTAAATTTCAGAGCTATCTAAAATCTTTCTTGCCTCAGGGTTTTTGTCTGATTGAAGAGACGAATTGAAATCGAAACAGGCCACGCCGAAAACGTACTCGACTGGTTTTCTCAAACACGTTCTCGTTGTGCGGTGATCCTTCGGACTTTTGCATTTGTCTTTTGCTTTTACTTCTGGTCTTATGCATTTGACTTTCTCTTTTGACTTTGTCTCTTGCTTTTATCTTGGTTGATCTTTGCAACTTGAGAACGGGTAAAAATGAAAAAAATGAGGAAGCTACTGTGTTAGTGAAACGCATCTAGAAATTGAAATGATTATTAAATCTTCCTCTTGAAGATGATCGAAACACGTGTCGAGGAGTTTGAATAAAACTCCAGTAATATTCAACTCTTTAATTATTTGAAAAAATATATGTGCCAATTAAACATTGGCATCCAACTACGTACACCCCTTGGTTAATAATGTTTATATTACATACTACATTGACAGATTGAGTGAAACGAAAAGAAGAAATTGAAAATGTGACGGTAATTAGCAATAATTATACTGTCAAGATAGTGACATATATTGAAACTGAGAATAACATTACATAACTTCTTGGCTACTGCGTCAAAAAATTATGTGACAAATCAAATCGTAAAATTTTCACATACAACACGTAAAACATCGAGGCGTTGTATTTCAGACGTTTAGTGTATGATTGACGTAATGCCAAGACATTGAATCTTCATTTTTTTCAGTTGTTGGAATCAACTTTATTTCCTCAACGGCCAGTCCATATTTTTTATTTCGTCTCTGACTGTCACTGTCACCTGTGCTGTCACTGTCAGTGAGGTTAGCTACGTGTAATTTTGAATTATGGATATGTATGTATTGTTCTCAAAGTTTACCGTCAAGTAGATCATAAACAATAAATGAAAAGATGGTTCGGAGAAAGAAAAATGTCGATGATATTCTTGCTCGTATTAACTTCCCACTTTTTACGGTTCAGATATTGTCTCCAAGATATGTAATCGTTGGGGGTGGTGGTGGAATTGCAAAAACAGGAATCGCTAATGGTTTTGTAAGTTTAATTTTCTTTATAAGATTGTTTGTAAAAGGATATTTTCCAGGAAATTTTCGAACTGTCCCATGATGGTTCCAAATTCATTGCTGAGGAAGTTACCAGGCATGAAACTGGGGGAAATGTTGTTATGTATTGTTCCACTTTCACTGATAACAAACGTTCATATGTAGTGGCAGGTCAGGAAGATCACTGTCAACTCTATCATGTGAATAGTGAACTTGTCAGCGAGGAAATTGAAAATATTGATCATAACTCGTCTGAGACTCGACAAAGAAAACCTCAAAAAACTGATAGGAACAAAAACTTGAAAAAGAGTTTGAAGTTTGTCATGAAACCCAGTGATAGTATACAAACTGATTTCATTGGTCCAGAACCTCTATCTAGAGTAGCTAGGATACATCATAATGGTAAACTTATGGCTACAGGTAAATATAATATACATTATTTCAATATATTTTTTTTTGCTTTCACTTTCATGATTTTTATGTACCTTCTTCAAAGTTGTATCTTTTCTGTCAAAGTATGTCATAATTGTTTATGAAAGTAAATGATATTTCCACGGGGGACTTTATCGTTGATCCAGTTGGCAGTTTACAAAATTGGACTAGAAATTAATGTGATTTTGTCATATTTCGAAAAAATCGAAAAAATTAAGGAATGCCTCTTACTTTTTGTCATGTAGAATGTGTTTATACGAGCTATAAAAGAACTGATGATCTTTTTGTCTTTTAAGGCAAAACTAAGTTAAATTTTTTGAAACTATAATTGTAATTTTTTTTATTTTGACTTTATGATATTGCCAACCAATAATAACGAAACTCGTGAAGTAATAAAGATCATGTAGCATGTGATTTTAAAGTTAGGATTATTTTGGTGAAATGGAAGTTTTTTATTCTGTGCAAACACTTAGAATGCGTGCAGAAAGGCCTGCAGCGATTGTGAGAAGACTGAAAACTTAAGACTTCTCTGATATTTTCTGTGATATTTACCTACAGGAGGAACTGATGGACACATAAGATTATGGAAATTTCCGAGTTTGCAACCCTTAACCGTGTTGAAGGCGCACGAGAAAGAAATTGATGACATTGATTTCAGTCAATTTGGAAATTTTCTGATTACTGTAGCGAAGGATGGTTTGGGGATTCTTTGGGACTGTATCAAAGGAAAAGAATACAGTAGGTTGAATTGGAAACAGCCTGAAGGATCCAAATATTTGTACAAAAGATGTAGGTGAGTGTTTCTCAAAAAAAATTTTTCAACAACACTATTACAACATATTAGAAACATTCTGGAGACACGAGACATTGATATGATCCATCATCTACAAGATATTTTTTTATTTCCTGATACATCATCTTTCTGTGAAAGGAGGGGTTGCATGGATGTTATGGAATGTATGGAAAGTTATGTATGGATATTTGAAAGAATGGTATATAAATTAAATTTCTCACAACAACACGTTTTTTTGTCTTCCTCTGTTTCTGAAAGTTATTGTTGAACTACTTTTCAATTTTGCAGATTTGGTGTAATCGAAGGGGAAGATAAAAAGTCTGCGTTATATACAATATCCAATCCTACTGGCGTGGCAAAAAAACAGAAATCTTATCTCCAGCAGTGGCTTCCTGAAGATGGACTACTAAAAAAAGTTGCAGAATTCGACGAATGTCTTTCCGCTTTGGCAGTTAGAGATGACGGTAGATTTGTAGCTGTGGGGACCATGTTCAGCGGGTCAGTTTTAATTTATGCGTCCTTCAGTTTGCAGGTAATTGTTTTACCTTATGACCATTTGAACTCCGAAGTGGATTCGATAACACAAAATATTTATCAAGAACATTTATTTCATTTTTTGTGTATGAAAAAGTCAAGAGTGGGGTTATTTGAGTTGAAAAAGACACTAGGAAATTAGTTTTCTTCAAAGTCAAACTGAAGTTCATTTTGAATTGAAACTGAAAATATATGTTCAAGACGAGGAAGCTATAGTGTTGAACGCTAAATGCTCCAAGAATAGTACTAGGCGGAAGGAACGATTTATGTTGGACTTAAATTGCTGTAGATTATATTTATTTGGTACTGAAATTTCATTTAACAATAGTGTCATTCTCCTAATGAAAGAGTTCTTGAAAAGTTTAGCTTGAGGTATATCAAGTTGAACCTTGAAGTGATGGGCAATTGAAATTTACCATGTGCTTCTGATATATACCTCTCTCAGTGGAATCAAGTGGGCTAAGTCAATAAAACGCTTATTTCAACTAATTTACTTTTTTATCACATTCGCTTGTATAATTTACTATATCCCATGTTTTGATCTGACTTAATCTATTGACCATTCATGCACAAACGCGCATTTGCATTTTAAAAATCTAATGTAAACTCCATTGATGAACAATATTGTTGTTTAGAATGTGACAATACCTACAAACGCTTTCAATACAAGGTGACAGATTAGGTATATACCAAGGTCTTTTAAATGTTATGACTTTTTTCAGGGGTTATATCCCACATTTTGAATCCTTGTTGAATTGTGTGTTGAATTGACCTTATTAAGTGATGCGACCCCATGGTTGCCAACTGCGGTAAAATTTTGACATTTGCTAATAAATAAATAACCTGAGTTCCTTCTTCATTTTCATTTTTGTTCTTGTATTTTGTCCTTGTAGCGTTGTAGATGTGCTTATTTTTGCGTTTTCCTGTTTTCGTATATTTACTCATTTGTTTCCCCAAATCAATTATTCTTCAAAATGCAAAAAAATGAAATCAAGGTAAGTCAAGTGTGTTTGTTTATTTTTAAATGGTTAAAGTGCCACTATTTAATTTTAGTTTGCCGAAAGGACCTCGGACAAAGAATTTTATGCTTTTTCTGCATCTTTCTTTGAAGGAAAATGCAGAAGGAACTCAGAAAGATAGGTTATTTATTTATTAGCAAATGTCAAAGTGTCAATTGTCATTATTTTACCGCAGTTGGCAACCTTGGGGTCGCATCACTTAATAAGGTCAATTGTGTATTATTTCTGATTTTCTTCTGGTACTTGAAATTCTCAGTGTGGGGGCAACATGCCAGGTTGCCAGCCCCTCTTTTAGCACCTTTGGAATAAAATTGTTATTGTTCTTTTTCTTTTTAGCCAATGTTGAATATTGTTGGTGCACATTCCATGTTTGTTACTGGACTAGAATTCTTCCCTGTGTTGAATGAAAGTCGTACTGTTTGTAGCGTGGCTGAGGCTGCAGTATTATCAATTTCTGTGGATAACCATGTTTGTATCCATACACTGCCATATAGAAGTGAGTTAAATTACTAGCCAGTTTTCTATACGATGAGATCCTCGGCTTGGTTTTACGGTGACAATAATTAACTTTGTGATTTTTGTTTTAGGAACAATGCCACTATGGGTAGGAATACTGATATTGATTTTCACGTTGTTCCTCTCCTTCACATTTTGCTCTTATATAGGATTATAAACAGATGTAATAAAATTTTTTGGTTTATATTTTTCATTGTAGTTATTTCTTATCACATCTAAAATATTCAACGGATGGTAATTATGACTGGAGAATCGATGTAAAAAAATAGTCAATTTCTGGAAACATTTTAGAGCTTGAACATCTTTTTTTCCAGAATATCTTGCCACTAGTAACACAAATTTACAAAATAATGAAAATTATCGGTAGTATTTTCCTAGGTAGAATTAGAACCTGGACTGGCAAATTGCTCACGAAGCAGTGTCAGAAAAATCAAGAAGAAGAAGAATTTTATTTTTGGTATTATGGTGAAAAACCCTTAGATTAGGTAAAAGAGAAAACCTCAGAGTAATAATAAGACAGAGTTGCCATGCCTGTACGGTGCCTATACCAATACAATACCATGTGTTTTGAAACTGGTATCGTACTATCCTTTTCTGTACAACCTAAAGAGAGGGGTGGCGGGTAATGAGAGGTTATGGAGAGTTTGTTTACATTTGAAGTAAGTTGGACTATCGACAGTGGCGGTTGGTTTAGTTGTTAATCGGAGGGATATTATATATTTATAAAATAAATCATTTCAGGTGAAAACGTATTCTGTTCAAATAGTTCCTACAGGAAATTTGATTTATTATTTATTACTGATTATGGAAATGAAGCCAGTTTTTCTACCACCTACTAGATTTTTATTTATGTATGGCTTTATAATAAAGCGCGTGGTTGACTGGCTTAAAATTAAATTATTTCAAATGAACTAATTCATAACAATGATAAATGTTAATTTCAAAAGTAATGAACATTGCTTTATAAAATCAGATGAAGAAGTTTGTGATTTATTCTCAAATTTGATAAACAAGAGGTACGGTTTGTAAGGTCCGATATAAAGAATTTTCGATTAGAAATCATGAATATTTATAATTATGATTGAGGTTTGATATTATTATGTGATTTCATTCAAAATTGGTATCTAGGGGTCTTTGTGGACCGATATTATGTTTTTTTTCAATAATTCATGGTGACAAATTCTATAATTACAAAAAATCGTTAATGTAAATGAAAAAAAACTGTATTCAAAAATGAAAAATATGTTTTTCATATCTATGCCATAGGTCATATCCATTCTATGACC
>WOGL01000260.1:0-16587 GCA_015342145.1 Leptinotarsa rubiginosa | reverse complement strand
AATAAAAAAAACATATGAAAATAACTCTCCAAAATAAGGTTTAAAAATAAAATGGCATAAATTTACAATCATAAAGAACGATGAAAGATGAAAAATTTTGACAAAAATTAAATAATCTGTCACATCATCAGAGAAAAAGGATGTGAAAGTAATTTTGGTCTATACAAAGTTATCATGAATATTATTCAAAGTAAAAAAGTATTAAAAAAAATATTTTCAATGATCAGTCGTGAATTCATTTGGGGTAAATTATTTTTATTGTCAATTTTATTATTTAATCAAAAGTTAAATAGTTCAATAACTCTATTTTTAAATTCAGACCCATTTTCAACTAGGTATACGCCATGATGTGAAAAAATTTTAAAAATTTGTCAGCTACACCCGTAGCCGATAAAAATGGTAAATGATATGCTTGCGCGTATTTTGAAAAACTGTCTATAATGGTAAGACATTTATTTTTTCCTAAAGTGTAAACGTCAATATGGATAATATCGAAATGTTTGGTGGCTGTCGGGGTTATATTCATTTTTGTTTTAATAGGATGTAAGTATTTCATATTTACTTCGTTGACAGATGTCACACTCGTTAATAAAGGTTTGGATAGAATCTTTCATATTGGGCCAATAATAAAGGGTTTTGAGTTTTTATTCGGTCTCGTCAATACCTCTATGATGGCTTTTACCTTCGTTACAAATTGTTTATTGATAATTCCTATCCTGACTCTTTACTGAAGAAAATCTCTTTTAGCATGTTAAATGTTGACGTTGCTTCTAATTCTCATATTTTTAGTGATAATAATTTTTCAAATTCTAATATTACAAATATGAGACTTCTCAAGTCCCTATATTGTTTTCTTCATTACCTTTTATTAGCGATGTGACACTTAGAGCTGTGAATAATTTTAAACAAGTCAAAGATTGAGAGATTTTCAAACTCTGTTAACCATTAATAATTTGTTTTCAAAACTTGAAGGCAAATCCCAATTTACAATCAAAATTGAATTATTCAATTCCCTCTCATAATTGTAACAGTGAATATATCAGTCAAACATTATACTACCTAATGACCTTCAATTGCGTGGACTAGGTGGCTTCTAGACGTTTTGCTTTGACTGACCTTCAGCAACATCACATTGTTTTTTTGAGCGCTGAATATGTTATTGATTGACTATGAACTTCCCCCCAAAAAAAACCTGAGGATAATAGCGGGTGGACGTTACGGAAAATCGTAAGTCTGGAATTGAAAATGAACAAATCGTGATTCGGGAAAGGTAGCGGTTCAGTCTTTATCAGGCATTCGGACGCAATAATGAGAAAACGTGTATATTTTGGAAATGACGATGAGGCTTGTTTCGCTGATGGGTCAGTCGTATCGGCTTTATATCCGACAAAAACGCATTCCTATCGTACATTCTCATATCCACATTGGTCGGAGATATTGAATACAGATGGACTTGAATTTCCCATGACTCTGAATATAATAGACAAAATCAAAAAGTTGAATGAAATATATGTTTATGTATACGTTTTGTTTATTGATTGAATCATCATCAGACAAGACATTTTTTAGGCGGTACCAGCACGACTTACGAAAAAAAATACCACGACACGTGAAATTAGTTTTGATTCAAATCAAATTTTCTACTAAAACAAACGATTACGAACCGCTACCATTATTGACTATAGACGACGTCGACGACCCAGACATTCAATTTTACTATTGTTGGATCAAAAACTTTTCTCGTCTTGTCGTCTCGTCTTGAAATATATCGTTGCGATCGCTGCCTGAATTATTTTTTTAGCAAAGAAAAACTCAATTTCGCGATTTCGTTTACTATAAGAAGGCCCCTTTCATAATATATGCTGATTTTGAGAGTATTCTACAGCCGTTTGATGATACTTTGACCAAATCGCTTTCAGTGTAGGTTTCTATCTAAAATGTTCGTACGACGATATAATTTCATTTTCCGATAGCCATCGAAGTAGGTATAGATTTGATGGATTGTACTCGTATACGATTATATCGGCTCGATAGATAAACCTGTATATACATAGTTAGATACCATCTTCTGAAGAATTTCACAAGGAATTGAATCATTACATTGCAACGGTAGGTAGCCAGGCGGTTCGACGTGCTGCTTTGTTTACTCACTCGAATTGACTGCCGTGTTGGTCAGTGGTTCAAGCCCTAGTCTGAAAGATCGATTTTCACTTGCTATCGTCCAACCCGTGTTAGGAATCACACGTTAAAAGGTAAAACCTCGTTAATCCTAAGCTCGAACAAGTTTCGACTTCTGAGGGTTGTCGTTCGTAGGGGTGCGACAGCTGGTTAATGGAAAAACAGATTTTAAATAGATCTCGCAGGAATAGTATAATCATGCACAAAAGGTGTAGAATTTATTCGAAATTGAAACTTTGGGCGAATACTTAGATTTGTAAATGATATTGCGGATATTTTCGAGAATTTTAGAAACATCGGATACAGCACATCTTAGATCTGGCTTGGAAAAGGGAATTCGAAGTGATTTAAGTTTGTCAATGCTGCAATCGACACTTGCATGCGGTATCCTTGGGCCAACTCTAGCGAACGAGTACTTCAAAAAATAGTAGGTATAAAACTGTGAGAATCAGATCAGATGACTCTTTAGTGAGAGAGCTCACAGATAGCATACCTGAGAGAAAACGTATTTTAGCCGAGGAAACAGTGCAAAACTGTCCGCAAAGCTCTATGTAATCCAGGCAAGCCTTATCGTAGATTCGAGTTAGGGGATTTAAAAATGTTATGAGTAAATACTACTTCATCCTCCATCAAGGCTGAAACCAAGAAATTATTATTATTTTTATTCGTGGATCCCTTCTCTATGTTATTCACTATGAAAAAGTTATTATAAAAATGAAGTTTTTGAGATCAAATTGTTAGGTGTAGTTTGTGGAATTACTATGGATCTTCATCAAGTAACGGTCGAGTCAATCGAAAAATTAAAATTTGTAACATCTTTGAGTGACTAATAAATGATTCAGACTAACTGACCTAAATCATTTCTACAGGTACTGCAAGACTAACCTTGTGCGTAAATGTCAATAAATGCAAAGTAATGCGATTCTTCATATCCTGTTACTCAATTGTTTTTTTATTTGATAGTGACAATTTACAAGCTAACATAAATATTATCTGTAACAAAGCCCTGGAAATACTAGGTGTAATTGAAAGACTAACTCAACATATGCCTGATCTCAATACTATTGAGATTTATCCTTGGTTTGTAGTATTCTTGAATACAATATTTTATATGGTTATAAGGAAAGATTGAAAAAGTTTAGGGATGCTTTACCAAATCCGTTCTTTTAGATAATCAACTTGTATGTTCATGGAATTGATACACATGCTAGGATTACAATAATTAACCTTCAGATGTTTAAGAATAAGTGCAAGCTCGCTATGTTATATTTTCTTCACAAAATGATAAACAGCAACATTGATTGCTCTAAAATCTGAAGAATCTGTTATTTCACAATAATTCCGGAATAACTCATACTAGTCAGCCTCCGAAAAATTACGATGGGAACTTTTCAGGCATTTTCCACGTTCCTTTCAAAAATTATTTCTTAATTTTAGGTAAGGTAAACGTTCAGTGGTTCTAATAAAAACTCCGCCAACTTCTGCTCCTCACAAATAACGACACTCAGACTTTTTTTTTAAAGATTTTTTAAACTTGTTACTACCCTACTACATTCATCATTCTATTACATATTGAAATCTTGAAGAAAAAAACGATAATTCGTACTCAAACAAGAAAATTTTATTTTTTAGCTTCTCACGAACTGTGGCTGGGAACTGTTTTCACAACACACAATTTGCAATTTATAAATATTTTTATATTGTAAACATAAACGTTTTCAATTTCACTTTCACAAATCTTCAAAATGTATAGATTTTCTATTAACTTGACAAAGCTCTCAGTTCAACCATCTCAAATTTGAATGAAGACCATAATAAACTGTTTACAAAATTAGTGTATATTCCAACAAAATTGCAATCAAAAATTGTTTTTCACAAAATATTGGAAAAACCATTCATAAAATTTCTACATAGAATCCTTATTTTCATTTCTTAAATTGTTCTCATTAGCTGTGGTTGAAAGGTACTTTTTTCCATCATTATTCAGTAGGCTCAAACCATCCTTTGAGAGTTCTGAAGATATTTGTAGCTAATTGTTACACCCCTATAAAACTTCCCGTCCACTAGAAAATTTAGGTGTCATTTGTAAATGAACCCCTATAAAACTTCCCGTCCACTAGAAAATTTAGGTGTCATTTGTAAATGAATGAATTCATCCCAACTGATATTTTGGTGGCATAGTTCCTACTTAAATAATCTAAATACATTTCCAAACACCAAAACAGAATACTATTTTAGGTGTTTATGATTGTCGAGATTTCAGAAGGTTTAGCGTTGAAACATGTTTTTCGTCAGATATTTTTGTCATCGACATGACAGATATAACTCGTAAAAAGGTGATGTGTCATCGACATGACAGATATAACTCGTAAAAAGGTGATGGATCAAACAACTATTATATACTCAATTAGAAGCAATACATACAAATGTCAAATACATATAATTTACCTCTAAAGCAACTCAGTCTGTTAGGTAATATACAAAAAAGATATACAAAGGATTTTATAAAAAATTTTATTAATAAACGGTAACATCAACTTTTAGAACAACTCAAATATCGCAGATTGCAAACGAATGAGTTTGAAATACTTAAAATAACTTCAAAATACTCAAAATAACTTTAAATAAAAACTTAAGCTCGGATAATCAGTCAAATATATTTGTTGACCTACAACATGAACGACTAAAACAGGAACTTTTTCAGGATTCAACCTGAACATAAAAAAACTAAAATACCTCATTGTAACTTGAGGTAATTTTTTGTCAAATACTAACCTATATCAATAAATAAACACAGAACATAAACTGAACATACTACATAAACTGAACATACTACATAAACTGAACATACTAAATAAACATGAGGCACTTTGTAGAACAATTAGACAATTTTTTATGAACAAGGTGTATCAAAAATATCTGGACTATCTGGAAAATATCACATTTTAAATTTATCACATCAATTTTTACCCTGTTGTACATAAAAAAATCCAACAGCAGTTCTTTGGACTACAACAGACTTATTGAAAGAAAATCTCAATGTCTTCATCCTTTCGTCACTGAAGGAAACCCATTTACCATCTAGTAATACTGTGGCAAAGTAGTGACCACAGTTCGCAGTACCAGTGTGATGAACTATGCTGTAACAGTTGTATTTGCAACTACCGAAGCTGAGACCTTCTAGAGGAAAGTCAATCGGAGTAGAAATTTTTTTGCAAGTTCCATCCGGATATACAGTATACCTGTAAGAGAATGAATTGTTATACATTTTTCAACATACATTATGCCATCATTGGCATATATATTACATTACTATATTTCGTTCATCTCGGTCATTTTTTGGCCAAATTCATGATCACAAAATTACCTTATGTGGGTTATTGTAATAAAACCGGACCATAACGTTTCTATTAGGTATTCATTTTGATTAGCAACGGCAGAAGTCACGAGAATCACATCATACGAGCATTGGACTGATACCATTACCGTGTTATTTTGAATACTTACATTTCATACTTTCTGTGAGTTTTGAATGCCCACCTGTATCTATACAGTAGATTTGCAAAACTGCCTTTTATCATACATTTTTGGCGAGGAATTTTTCAAGAATCCCGTGTGGAAAACAAAGCAATTATAATGGGAGACACTGAAACGCACAACAACTTCAGATTCAACAACTTTGATTCGGACCACTATTAACATGAATTCAATTTTTTTTTTAGTGGATCATTTCAAGCCACAAAGACTGATGCAGAACTCATTGGTGTAGTCGATATGTTTTACGGCAAGAAAGTGCATATGTCTGCCGAAAGAATGAATTGTGCTCGAAGGAAAATGAAAGTGTTACCGAATATGTTAACATACTCTGACTCCGTAATTTAAATAAAAGAATACGCAATCTTAATTTTCGGCGTTAACAATCGTGAGTGACGGGAAAAAATAATATGAAAACATTCCAGCAATAAAACTACTTTGAGAGAAGTGAAAACTACTGCTTAATTTTCAGAACTAGCTTCTATCTAGACTAGACAGCTAACAAAGTTTCAACATGTTGGCCAGAAAACAGATAATTATGTACTTTGTGTAAAAAAATCTGATGGAAAATGTGTTAAATCTAAAGATAAGAAATCGGAAGTGTGGACATTACTTCCATTGAGTGTCTCTTTTGTGGTGACTCAAAACATCGCCAAAAAAACTTCCCTGCGTTTAGAAGTGCAAGTTGTGGCGAAGAATATTTTCCCCTGTTTGAATCATTTCAGGATATGCAATTATCAGTCTTCACACCTGTTCAAAGACAAGAAAACATAAAAATGATTATCTATTGTATCCAAGAGTGCCAGAGTGAAGAAGGAAGATATTTAAATTCGAACATAATGAATGTCAAGAAACTTGGGGCAGCTAGTAAAGTAATGATACTAGTTTGTATAGATAAAACTACTATAGAAATGCTTTACGACCCTGGTTCTGCACATGCTGTGGTTTGGAAAAATAAGGCAAATAAATTCTTACACAATCAGCTGATCTGATTACCTATGGATGAAAACCAATAAATTTACTAGGAAAATTCATAGCAAGTATTGATGCATTTGAAACTAAAAGGAGTTGATGCCCAAGAAACTATCTTCTGACCGGGAATCAATACAACGTTCAAGATATCGAGAAATGCTATTCTAATAAACCACACAAAATAAGAAATATACCATTACAATCTTGAGGTATATCGCCAAATAAGATCGAATGTAATTTCCAATATGGAACTAGAACGAATCAGACAAAACATGATCATAACTCTACTGTACAACGGCAGGAGAAGTCTAGAGTAATAAAACTCTAAAAAAAAGCGTTTACATGACAACTTGTTCAACAATTCCGACCTATATCATGTTTAGTCAACGTTGATGGTGTTTCAAACTGCGAACTCTACGTTCATATGGGAAAAAAAATTCCCAGATTTCACTAAAGCCCGATCAACAATTGTTTGTCAAGCAATAAATTGAACGTATATTTCCAGATCGTTCTGCTACCATAGAAGGTAGAGTCACAATTTTATAATTGCTATATTACAGTTATAAAACTATATAAAGTTAAAATACACACAAACTCGATCACAAGATTACTGTAGATACTTATAGAGTTGGACTTATGAACACCCTTCACCTGGATGGCAACAAGATTTATGGACTTCTGGCAGAATCTTCAAGTATTGGCTCATTTCAAGGCGTTTATTCATCCTTCGAAGCTTGATACCAAACAGTTGTTGGACTACAGTAGGGATGAACTACGATTTCTAATAGACTTTCTGCTGAGACTCGGACTGCCGGAAGACAGTTTGTGTCGCCTCTGTTTGGAAAATGATGAAACAGCAGAGCACATACTTTGTGCCTGCTCCGCTGGGGACCGAATCAGGTTTTCAGAGTTTGGCAGCGCGTACTCTTACCATCTGACATGAAAGAAAACTCACCATACAAACTAATCGGCTTCGTTGAGAAGCTGGGTTTCTTTGGCCGAGTGTGAATAGGTGTGAGCCACAATAAACCCTTGCGGGTTGTGGTGAAGGGTTGAAAAGACCCACTCACTTTGGACCTAACCTAATCTAACCTATGAACACCCTTTTGGAGTTATTTCCAGAGAGCGAAAAAATCAGTAAGTCACTTGATTTTCTAAAAAAAAAAAAATTTTGTGAAAAATTGGTATTATTTCATAGGAACAGACGGTTTATCTTGTCAAATTGGAAAGGATTCGTAAAAAACACATCAGAGCTGAATTAGGAAAAACTTGATAAAATAGAATAGAATATTGTGAAAACAAACTCTAAAAACAAGTCATATTTTATCTTATTATCTTCCTGTGAGTAGATCGATATATTAAACATTTCATAATGCCACGCAATATCATCAAACCTAAACTGGGTCAATTTATTATCGATCACCATGTTTCAATTTAGTACATCGGTCAACACAAACCAGAATATTGACGAAATAAAACGATTACAATAATACAAGACTACTGAAAGTATATTTCGGTAGTAAAATTGAATGTAAATTTGAAAAGAGATTATGGAATCAGTTTATCTTCCTTACTAGTTCTGGAAAATATGAAAATTTCTCCCTTTTATTTATCCTGTTACTCTAAAGAAACCTGCTGAATCAGTTTTAGGGCATAAATAAACTGCTTCATTAGATTTTCTTGTAAGACCCGACCTAGAATTTCAAACATGGCAATTAATCAAAATATAATAAAATGTAAAAGTGAAACCTCTGGCGTAGAATAAATTCAAAACAAGCACTTTTTCCAAACACCAGAACTGCAATAATCTTCCCGACGCGCGAAATGAAGAACATGACAATTTGACATTTTTATACGAATTGGATACTCTACTGACTCATGGAAAAGTTTTATAAAATAGAAAAATGGCAGCACAAGACACTGTGAAGTGAAGACAAACGAATTGGTTATTTTTCCAGAACTTCTCAACCGGAGGTAGAGCTTGTTCAAAATCAAGAATTTATGTTAAAATTAGAATTAGGACCTGTTGACAATGTACCTAGTTTGTAAACAATAGACTAGAAGTTCACATTGAGACTTCGTCGGAAATGGGTGGTCTAAGAGACTCATAAAAAAGCCTGCTTGCTACTTAGAGTAATTTGTATATGTGATTTATAGATTTACGAACGAAGAAAATAAGGAATATGCTATATATGTGATTATTTGTTCTATGAAATTATCCTTAGCGCATAAATGAAAATTTTGGCACACTTGCCAGGCAGCAAGGCAAGCTCGCCCTCTTTCATCCGCGATCGTTGAGTTGTACACATACTCGTATGTATATTGATGTATGTGCAGTGGCGGCGCAAGACTCAAATTTGATGTTGGCAAGGAACATTTCGCGAAGCCCTCTGATGATGCAAGAAGAAGGGTTTATAAAATGAAAAAAACACTTGAAATTTTCATTCATTAAGAAACACTTTCCAAAATTTTTAATCGTGTAAATAAAAAAATACAAGACTCAAAAGTAATAAAAAAACATTATGTCTAGGTCGCCGTATCAAAATTCCAATCAAAGTCATTTCTTTGGGACCTTTAAAAACACGTCAAACACGTCACGTCTGTAGTAAGTTGCCGAGGAATTGGTCCTTTGCATACTGTTCTGGTTGCAGCATCAAGTCAAAGTCGAAATGTTATTTGCACATACTCCTTATAAAATCGAATTTTTCGATCAGTCAAGTGGATGTACTGTTAACCATTACTGAATGGATGATTCCTTTTCATAGTCTTCGAAACGAGCTGGTAACATTTAAACAGCTGGAGCGATTTTCATGAAACATATCTAAGAATCATCCCGACAAAATTAGCTATTGAATAAAAAAACCGCATCCAAATCGGTCTATTAGTGTAGGAGCTACAGTGCCACAAACAGACACACAGATACACAAGTCTAACTTATAACACATCTTTTTTGCGTCGGGGGTTAGAAATGAAAGAAAAAGAATTAATCAAAGAAACTAAAATTTTATACTTTTGGCTTTTCTGAACCGCCTAATTATGGATTCGTAGTTTATCTTTGATACTATAATCTGCTTCAGTGGATAAAACTGCCAAAGCTGAAAGTCTTTCTTGACCCATTATATTTCTTGAATAATTTTTTGTTTTTTTCAGCAGAAGCAGTATTTACAGGTGAATTGGGTAAATTTCTCTTAAATTATTCTTTATAATATATTGGAGCAGATATTTCATGGCTTCAATGGAGTTTGGTGAATTTGGAATATAATTTTGTAGTTCTTCATATAACATGTAAGGATGGAAGTCACTGGTCCCACTTACTAGCAGGACTGTATGTAGTCTTGACAATTTTTCAGTATTTGCTTTTTTGGAATTTTTTCAACTTATTTAAGTCAAAGAGAAACCCAAAATTTTCAAAGTGTTGATATAAATCTCGAATCCATATTGCTTATCAAAGAATCAATCACGATATTAAAAAATTTTGTTTCGTACTGGTTTTTGTACTATACTATATGTACTATATGTTGATCGCTGCCTTCATAATCAAACATCCCTTTCTTTTTGACTACCTTTTTATTATTGAGATCTTTTGGAAAATCATAACTGCTTTTCTCAATAAACTGACAAGCGTCAGACAATAATTTTTTGAATCCAGTTTGTCGATAATCTTTGATCCAGTCAAAAAATGTAAGCAAAAATTCAAGTGTAATGTTTAAATGGACTTGTACAGATTGCAATAATTTGCTTATGGTATTTACACGTGTTGATAAAGATGAGAATTGTTTAATTTAATAATTTTAGAACGCTTTCGTGCGTCGAAGAGTGCAATACTCATACCTTTAGGTTGAGAATTTTCTAATGTATTAATTATAAAAAAAATATATGGCGTGTACTTTTGGATCTTTTAAAATTTATTTTCGGCTCTGAGGCGCGAGACCCTTTGCGCCGCAAGACCGTGGGCGGGCGCTCACACCTCCCACGCCTCACGCCGCCTCTGTGTATGTGAATGTTCCTTATAACAAGTGATCGTGTCGAAAAATTCATTCGAGTAACTGAACTATTGATGGCGT
Source organism: Leptinotarsa rubiginosa (assembly GCA_015342145.1). Classification (NCBI taxonomy): domain Eukaryota; kingdom Metazoa; phylum Arthropoda; class Insecta; order Coleoptera; family Chrysomelidae; genus Leptinotarsa; species Leptinotarsa rubiginosa. The sequence goes on along the minus strand of WOGL01000260.1, from coordinate 5,839 downwards.
CAAGGCAAGCTCGCCCTCTTTTATCCGCGATCGTTGTGTTGTGCATATACTCGTATGTATGTGAATGTTCCTTATAATGAGTGATCGTGTCGAAAAATTCATTTGAGTAATCGAACTGTTGATGTGTCAAGGCAAACTCGCCCTCTTTTATTCGCGATCGATGAGTTGTACATATAGGTAGTCGTATGTATATTGATATATGTGAATTTTCCTTATAAGTGATCGTGTCGAAAAATGCATTTGAGTAACTGAAATATTGACGGTGTATTTTTGAACAACGCTAGAAAAAAAACGCGAAGCGCACGTCGCACGCGATTTTGGTCACATCACAGTTAATTTATGACGGCAAGCGGCGGAGGCGTTATTTTTTTTAGGGGATGATTAACAACACTACCCCCATCCCTAAGGATGTTCGCCCCGAACAACATTCCAAGCAGGAACATCACGACCCAAATAAGGACTCAGTCGCTCTAGGTGGAAAATTTTACACTTGTTTCTGGGTGACAATTGGAATCTGTACACCAGATCGTTTATCTTTGTTATCAAGTAAGGTCCTTGCCATGGCCTCTGCAATTTAGGACACCAACCTTTCCGACGTTGGGGTTGCTAAAGCCACAATGCATCGCCCTCCTTGAAGCTCAGCAATTCTTAACCGGTTACCAACATGAATGGTGTGTGACCTGTCGCGTTATGCTGGGAACTCCAATATGCCAACAAAAAAGATAGAAACCAATTCATCCCAGTCTCTTCCGGAACAAATATCGAGAGGTAGTTATTTATGGTGAGATTATGCCTCCCGGACATTCCATCGCACTGTAGGTGGAGAGCAGTTGTTCTTGTCTTCTATATTCCCAGGGTCACCACTTCCTTGCATAAATTCGATTCGAAGTTGCGGCCCTGATCCGAGGGGTACTCCTCGGGTACTTCGTGTCTGGCAATTACGTATTACTCCGTAATACTCCGTGTCTGGCAATTATGCAATACTGCAACAGAGCTTCTGCCACCGTTTTAGCCTCTTTGTTGGGCAAGACTACTACTTCAAGCCATTTGGAGAAATAATCCATCACAACCGGATGTGGTCATAGGAAGTGGTCCCAGAATGTCAACTGCGATTCTCTCAAAAGGGCACCCATTGAGGTACTGCTTCAACTTTTCTCTTTGCCTTGTCTTCTTACCCTTTCTCGAAGAGCACAGGTCACAGGGTTTACACCACTCCTCCACGTCTCGGCGGCAATTGACCGGATAGTACCTCTCACATACCCTCGCTAGAGGTCTACTCACTCCGAAATGCCTCCAGTGTGACCATTCCGAGTATTTTCAGGATACGCATTTTTGGAAGGATTATCTGGAATTTGTGGGTTCTTCCATCTGGGCTTTCCCATTTCCGAATGCACATGGGAGTCCTATTGGAGCCAGTAACCATTTTCCTATTGACCGTGCTTAGAAATATCTTACATTCCGGTCTCACTCCATTGTCAATCTATTTTCTTACAATTATCAAGACCGAATCATCCTTCTGCGCTACGATGATATCTTGCATCGTCATAAAGGGCTCTCTGCCCGGTACCTTGTTTCTGGTAAGTTCTCCTGGTAACTGGGTAGGTATCCTTGTCCTTCTGGCGTTGACAAAATGTTCATCCGGATGTCAGGCATGGTCTTCTTGAGAAGCAATTCCGTGATTCTTTCCTTTCCGATTTCGAATTTCAAAATCGTAAGTTTGCAAATTTTTTATCCACCTGGCTATTTGTCCTTCTAGGGTTTTGAAGTTGAAGAGCCACCGAACTGCAGAGTGGTCTACCCGATCAAGAATTTACGGCAATATTCAAAGGAGTAGTAGTAATCCACCAATTTGAACACTGCGAGGAGCTCTTTTCTCGTGACGCAGTAATTTCTTTTGAACGTTCCCAGGGACTTACTAAAATAGCTAATGACGATTTCTTCTTGTACCTAAAAAGTATTGCTTTTATTGCATGTTGGGATGCATCCGTGTCGAGTATAAACAAGCCCTCTACCTTTGAGTATGCCAGAACTGGTGCGCTGGCCAAATGACTCTTCAGGGCAGCAAATGCTTTCTGGTAGTCTTGGGACAAACGAAGGGGGTTATTCTTTCAGTCAAGTTATGCAGCGGTCTGGCAATTTTTCCAAAGTCCTCAAGGAAACGTCTAACATCGTGCTTGTTCTTCGGTGTTGACAACTCTGTTTCAATCGTCTTCAGGTGATAACTGACGATTGTGGATACTAACAATCGAAACGTCGTGAAGTAACTTAGCTTAAAATCTTTTAATTTTTTAATCTTCATTTCTTGTTAATAATTTTTTAAATTTTCATCTCGTGTTAATAGTTCAATTTTTTCATTTTTTGGTTGTTGCTTGTATTTTATTTCATTGTAATTTTCAGTTTTTTTTTGCTTGATATAATTGTTTTTTGTTTCAGCTAATCTTTTTAATTTTTTACAGATTTTTTCAGGGATTTCAAATCAATTTATATCATATTAGACAATGGAAGTCCGAACTAACAAAATACACCACGAAACATTGTCAACCACCTTCAAACAAGCGTTCAAATGTTGCGGGTGCCTTGCATAATCCGAACGGCATAAACTTAAACTGGTTTAATCCTTTGACGGTGGAAAAAGTAGTCTTCTCGGAGCGAACGGCCACCTGCCAAATTCGCTTTTCAGATTTGATGTTGAGAACCATCTGCATTCAGCCAACATGTTGAGAAAGATGCTCTAGAAAGAGGGTAACTGTCCTTTCTAGTGACATCATTAAGCCTCCTGTAGTCTACGCAGAATCTCACCGATCCACATTTCTTAGTCACTAACACAACAGGTGACGACCAGGGGCTGTTTGATTCCTCGATTCTCCATCCTCCTTCCTTAACGATGGATGAAGCTTCGTTCTGCTTTGCGAAGGGAAGTCGTCTCGGTGGTTGACGTATGGGCTTGGCATCGCCAGTATCGATTCGATCTTAACTAAATCCGTTCGACCAATGACTTTGTCCTTCACAAACGAATTGTGTGGCCTTGCATAGTTCTTCTTAAGACAGATGGTTCCACGTCTTCCTAAAAGAGTCGATGAGTTCTTTTGCGGGTTGTTGAGCACGCTGTAGAAGAACTTCTTCCTTGATTCTGTCAATTTTCATTTGCCCTTTAGTAGTGATTCACGGTCTTTCTTTCGGCGTAATCGTTCTTCCTCCCTTCTTAGTTCTTCATTCTCCGCCAGTCCCACTTGCAAAGCCTCGAACATTTTCTTAAGCTCTCCACTCCGTGATCAACACTCCTTATTTTCCCATAAAACAGAAAATTTTCAGTGAATTATTCCACTTCCTACATCAAATTTTACGTTTTTCCTGTTGGTTTGACAATAATTGACTACACGGTACAATTAAACTCAACTTTATTTTACCGCTACACGAACAATACAATATAAATACTTCAACTAAAACTTCAGACTAATACTCAAATGTCTATCGCCTTATTACAACACTTCGCAACGCACTTTTAACTAAACTTTTCGATCTGCGTGTTGGTTTTGGAAGTGTCTAGAGGCCGATAGGGAAGTCCCTGGAAGCTTCTCGAAGCGACGCGACATCTAGAAGTGATCATCTTCAAGGGGAAGATCAAACAGTTTGAGTAGACCAGGTCCATGTCTTGCTTTTGTAGTTTTTTGGAAAGAATGGAATCTATAATATCTACCTTATAACCATTGTTGACCGCGTCTATCCAAATTGAAGATGCGATAACGTCAGTTATAGGACATTGTCATATTTGGGTGACCCAACCAATAATATTGCCCGTTTTTTGAAGAAAGAATGCGTAAACGTAGCTTTCAAAACGAATAGAAGTCTAAGTAAATTTATCAAAAACACCGAAGAGAAAACTTTGTCGGATAGATCAGGAGTATATAAGCTGACTTGTGGCTCTTGCCCAAAACTATATATTGGCCAAACAGGGAGAACATTTCTCCAAAGAATTCAAGACCAAAGAAGTAGTTTTGTGCATAGAAAGACCAATGCCACATTTGCAAACCACCCTTCAGCAGAAGGACATGAGTTCAATCATGAATACGATGTGTTACATTCAGAAAAGAAGAATGTTTAGAAATCAATAGATTCAGAAATTCGGGTAATTTACTGAATGATCAATTAGAATTGAATAACTTCCCGTTACTAAATATTTTTTCAAAAGTAAAAACTGGGACATAAGCTCAGGTAATTTAATTAATTACAAACTTAGGTAAAAAACAGGTACTTGAAATGTAGATACTTCTAATTGTAAAACTAGATATATTAAGCATTGATTATGTAGAATATTGTTAGTAAAGATAAGCCCGAAGAAGCCATTGTATGGCGAAACACGTGTTGCGTTTTTGTAAAATTGTTCAGTGAAAATCTCACAATGAAGTGTTTTTAAATACGTTAGTTATGGATTTTCATCACGTTTCGGCTAATTTCGTCATATAACACTTTATCTTTCTAAGAGTTGGCGAAGCGGGGAACTTCCCAAGTGAGTGAAAGAAAATTAAGCTCGTGCTTTTGAGAAAAAGGTGGCCAACCCCTAGATAATCCTTCGTCACATATAAAAATCTGCTTTCTCGATTCAAAGTCGGTAGAAATCCAGTACAGAGTCTATGAAGATTTCCTACCCTTCTTAAAAAAGAACATCGAAACCACTTGAACAAAACTTGAAGAAACTGTTGATTCAAAAAATAGTTTTTCTATCAAACATTTAAAACAACTTACATGTCAGAATTTCGAATATTTTGCTTCAGGTAAATGGTTTTTTTACATGTCATGATGAACGTTTTTCATATATTAATTTATTGATGAACGTTTTTCATATATTAATTAGGAAAACATTTTTGACATTTCACATAAGGAATGATGTATTCATAGTAGTAGTACAAAAACAATTAAGAAAGTTTCAGACATGAGTAAATAATAAGTACAATATTTATCTGAATATTCTGTTGTAGATTTATACAGGAGGCAATAACTATTTGAGAAAACGAAATTTAGTAGAAAACATGGATCTATCACACTTTAAGGTTTTTTGTTAAGAATAATTTCATCAAGATTGTAAAATATGTGCTGGTGTAATAATTGCTTCCGGGATTTTACAAACAGTTCCTTAAGGTCACAATAGTCCAGTCATTTAAGGTTTTATCTGCGGAAAAATTCCTACTAACCTGAATTTTGGTATACACCTTCATTATGGCGTTTTAATGAAGATGTGAAAAATCAACATTGATATCGTGCCGGTTAAAAAAGTTATAAGGGTCAAAAGGTCACGAAAATCAGTTTTTCGGGAATATCTCGCGACCTATAGCTCGGAGGTCAATAAAGGTCATTATAAAAATTATTCCTCATACGATTATCTACAAAAAATGTTTCGTGCATTTTTCTGTAAAGTCAACCGTTTTCGGATTAGAGCGCTGAGAAAGCGACTACATTATGATGATGCACTCGTTTCCGCACCACCTTTGAAGTAGAATGCAAGGCGCGTCCATCTACATCATTTTCTTCACTAGTGGACTCTGCGTTTAAGCATGACTGACCACGACAATGTCCACACGCTTTAGAACACCTCAATCCAATTTTTTTACATCCACATTTGCCGCCACAACCTTTTGTACAATTACAAAAGATTGTGTAGATCATGGGGTGCTGGTGGCAATAAAGTTGTTATTGGTTGTAATATATTATTTTTCAACACCCAACCCCACTTCTGGATCAATTTCTTTTCCTAGCCAGGTTTGTATTTGATAATAGACTCGATAAATATGCTGTTGCGCTGCTGAAGAAGTGGGTGGTAATAATTGAAATTTCACAGTTGTGC
>WOGL01000259.1:3162-16638 GCA_015342145.1 Leptinotarsa rubiginosa | reverse complement strand
AAACCATTTAACTACCTGTTCAAATTATTATGTATTATATAACTAACTCTGTCATTTGTTGCATAAATATATTATTATAAAAAAATCATTTCAGATACACAAGTTTTTACATCTATCTATGGAAACACAATTGAATTTCAAATATGAGAAAAAATGTAAATTTCGCTGTATACACTTTTTGTGTATATAACGGGACCCGTTCTCAGTCTCAGGCAAAAACAATAGAGTTGCATTTCAAAATAACATTTCTCAAATTGCATATTTACCACTCTGTATTGAAAATGACTAACAACCGAATATAGTTCATTTACCCAAACAATCGAATTCACTTTTACTCACCCATTGTCAAGGTCGTGTGTCACAGGATAATCGATTCAATAAAGGTCAACTACATTTCATCCCTTTAGCGTGACCTGACCCTAATCCAAATATCGATTGCGATTCTCGAAAAATATAAACATGAAACACTTGCTGCATACAATCTAATGGAAAAATGAATTCCTGAAACTCCGTAACTGGATAGATTAGTGTGATATCCGATACCTCAGTGTTGAACATATCAACGGATATTGAAGTTCATTTCATCAAATGCATTTGTATAGGTACACTGAAAAAAGATATGTTTTTCAAAAGTTGAGGTGGAATGTGAAGTGACAGAATGTATTAGGACACAACATATTACATATGATACAACTTCTCATCTAACTTGTAAGTAGTTGTCTGAAAAGAAATAAAAATCTTTGTATAAGCGCTTACTAACGTATTTAGCCCCAAAAAATATTCCTTCAGTGAGAAATAGGCGAATAGTTGTTTCTCCTGGTATACAAACCAGTAGGTTAGAGACCACAGAAAATGTATGTTCATGTACAATCAGCTTAAAAACAAGTCAATAATGACAGTGAAACAATATTTTGCCTTCTGCAGATTATTTCGTTCTATTCGGTGGACACAGAAGGAAAAATTCTTTCTGAACAATCGAACGCAACTTCTTGCTGGAGATAATAATGTAGTCTGAGAAAGTTTTTTAGTGCGTCACCACGACTCAGGTAGGAAATAATGAACTGATATGAATTTTGGATCATCCTGGCTTCAGCAGGTAACACACAGCAGAGCTGTCAAAACTCCTCTTCGGATTGTCTTAAAATTTTGTTGAATGGAATTCAGTTCTGACAATTTTACTACCTGCTATAACCAAACCATTATTTTAACACCTCAACACGTGTTTCGATCACCAAGTGATCAAGAAGAAGATCACTTTGATCTTCCTCTTGAAGATGATCACTTGGTGATGGAAACACGTGTCGAGGTATTAAAATAACGGTTTGGTGTTGGGAAAATACTCCAGTAATATTCAACAAGTTACAGTACAAATAGATTTTCGTTTTTTATTTTGAAATAATATGTGATGTGAATATGTTGGTTAGAGCTGTTATTATAATAATAAACTTGATTTCTAGCAAAAAAAAAATTAATACAAGGTCTGTTGCTATAGTTATGAATGTATCAATAAAACTTTTGTATGGATGTAGAAAATATCATCTGTAGAAACTATAATTAAAATATTTGGTAGTATTCAATGGGTCATTTTTTATAATTGTTTTTCATTTATCTTTTGAATTCATTTCTGCTATCTTCAATTTGATTCCGCAGTTAATTGCAAAATTTTATACACATAATTAGAATTGCTTTCTATACAGACAGTTCATGTTCCTACCCGATACATATATCTCGTTCTTGTTCAATATATGTGTTATGTTTCTTAAACATCAGCTATCATCTAAGTATACGAGTATACCCATACATTTTTTATATGATTTGTTATCAACATCGACTATCTAGAAAAAGGTCGTTAGAGTTGAAATAGCTTTCTTTGAAGTTATATATTTATATATGAATATTTCTATATAAACCGTCGTAGTTTCTTGGTAATAAATAAATGTTTATTTTATATTTTAAAAAAAGGCAATATGTTGCTTTTGCCAATATTAAACAAAGCAAATTTGAATCACATCACTGTGTAACCTTTTTGTCCTTAAAAGTTCAATATTATTTTCATGCCACATTGAAGGGTCATTCGAAAACATGGTAAATTTTACTAAGATCATTCAGATAAACAATGAAAAGGATCATTTAAAAGAATTGTGAGAGGTCTTTCTTTAAAAACAATTCAAGTCATCTTTGAATAAAACAATATTGATTTTGGTGCTGTTGAATATTCTTCAATTACTTATCACTGTGTAGTGTTTCTTATAAACGATTTTAGTTTCCATTATGAATGAATGTTCTTCAAATTGAAAACGTTTAATACAATGTTTGTATAAGAAAACAGCTTTTCAAATTATCATATTTTGTTTTCTTAGGAAATTGTTTATAATCAGCGCAGTAGGTTCTTGTGTCCCTGTAAAGATTTTCTGGTAAATTATTTTAAGATTGTGGACAACCGTCTCACCCAGAAAACTGACTAAAAAACTTATAATCAATGATACACAACAAGAATATTTTTATAAATTTTATTTTCGTTAACATTTAAGTCACATATTCAGTTAGTGCGAGAGTGTCCCTTGTGCATCTGTAGTCATAAAAGATACATGTTCATGACGTACCAATATACCAAGTGACCTGAGTGACAAAGACCTGTAACTGTTTTTCAGTCTACTCCAGGCAAATAAATAATGGGTTTCAAAGTTCAATCATACAATATATAATTTGCCGCAATACAATTTTTAGTGTTTAGAATACTGTAAAATTATCACAAGTAAAAACAAAGTTCAATAAACAAATGTTTATTTTTCACTCAGTAAACTAACCAACAAATTTATTTTCTGTTGAGAATATGTATCAAGACAGTGGTGCTTCTTATCCAGATTTGCAGGTCTGATATAAAACAAGACTTGCTTTACCACACAATTCCCAGGTTAATTTTGTAAGCGCATTTCCAGAATCTTAATGACCACATACACACATTCAGGTGCAAAATGACTAGCGTAGGAAATATGAGTTTTCAGTAAGGATATAAATAACAAGCTTGTCGTTATAAAGGCAAATGATAACTTTCATAATTTTGAAATTTTGCACCTGATTACATCAAGCAACAAAAAGAAGCTCTCGCCATTTTGTTACTACCATACCCTTTTAAAAGATCTGCCAGTGTTTCATCAATTAAAAAATTAAGTTATAATCATGGCATTTTCGGAATCGTTAATTAACATTACAAAATTATTTTTTTTAATTAGGGAGGTAAAAGCAATCTGAAAAGAACAAGTTGTTTCTTGTAAATTGCTTTTGTCTGCAGTAGATGGAATGAAAATATCATATACTAGAAGCCAAAAACACATTTGTTTTTTGGTTGAGATCATATCTCCATTAATTCGCTAATTATACTCCAAAATTCTTGAACAGAACTAATTGTTGAAGCATAGTTTAGTAAATAAATGTTATTACTGTTCAAATTCCAAATTTTTTAATTGATTTGTAACTTTACTGAATTTTTGTGTTTTTTTTTTGAGTAGGTTTGGACATTAGTAATAAGCCTGATCGATTATTCTGGAAAAAATATATGGATTCCAAAAACTGGGAAAAATTGATCAACTATGAGGTCAAGAACCTGTCTTACCAACGCAGTCAGATAGTATCCTGTTTCAGGCAGAATGGATACTGTAAAACTTCGCAGCCAGCATCCTTTACCCGTTCTTTTGAATTCTCCACTTTCTTCATTTAAATCCAACTGTGAACTGCAGCCGACAGGCCTTCCAGTTCTGAAATTATCTTTTTGTCGAAAAACAATATGTATACTCCAACTCAAATCCCCTAGAATGGCTTTTGTTGTGGAGTGATCATAAATTTAAACTAGTCTGTGTAATCTATGGCTAGAGTTTAATAGTACCCGGAGTTTCAAGTTGGGAGCAGCAATGGACCACTCTCATGTAGAGCTCATTGCATTTGCTCTCCAGTCGGTGTCTTCCCGCTAACGACTGTTTTACAAGGTAGGTACGATGACTAGGTTACCTTCATCTTCGGCAAAATAAAAGTGCTGGTAAAATTTTTTTGTTCATACATCACGTTCAGTAGGAACTCCAATGTCAATTGTTTGAGTGTAATTGAAATATGTTCTTTAAGTACTACTAAATGTAGATTTGTGGTGAATGTAGATTTGTTGTGTAATACTGTTTCTATTTTATAGTTATATAGTTCATATTCCAGGAAGTTTTTGAAATATTTTTCAATAATTCAATAAAATTATTGTGATATATCAACTTTTTTATATTGCATTCCCAGATTTCCAACTGATTTGTATCTTTACTAAATTTTTTATTTATTTTCTTTCAGTAAGTTTAGTCGTAAGTGATAAATCCGATCATCTGTTCTAGAAAAAATGTATGAATCTCAAAAAATAATATATTTAGAATTGAATAAAAATAAGTGATTTTACCTGTTTAGTGTTTAATATGTTAGGAATTATTGAAACAATTCTAGTGTTGAATACCACAGTAGTAGTAAACTCAATCATTTGGAATTTTTCATGCAAATACTAAAGAGAAGACAGCTTATAATTCCTGCAATGTTAATATTTCACAAACCCGTATGCCACAACAACTAAAAAAATATTGCTTTATAAAACACCATTGTGTCAACATAGATAATCAAGCACAATAATATTGGCCTATATTAAGCATACAGTATTTTGGTAATCTTTCTTTTGCACTACACAAGCAGTGAAATTCTTGTGAAGGAAAAGATACTTTCTCTGAAAATGAAAATTGCACATCACTTGGTGATTTGTGTTCACTGTTATTTTGGTTTTAATCCGAAATATTTTTAATAATGGGATTATCACAGTCACTCTGAAAATATTATTTTTTAAAAAGTATATGAAAAAACAGTTTTTTATATGATAATATAAACTCCCAATATACAGACTGCTGTCAAGTCTTGTGAAGCCTGATAAAAATTGCAAATAACAAACATCAATGCTGCCAACTTTCAGGATTACATAAAATAATTTGCTGAAACCTGTCAACAAAATCTATATTTTATTAGAATGATTAATTTAAGTTTAGTTTAAACATAAAAAAGGTCTTTTCCTGCACAATACACAAGTTGATAGTGTACACATTTTTTCTTAACACCTTCAGTAAGCGGTTCTGATTCATATAATGCAAAATAAATTAGAAGATAAAAATTATATGGACTTATAGAACTATTAATACGAAATTAAATAATTTACATAACTGGTAGAGGCAAAAAATTATTTAAATAATCTAAAAAATAATGAAACATAGATGCCGACTTTCAAATATTTGTTATATCATACCCACAATTCGTTATCAAAAAGTGCAAAATGCATAAATATATTGTTGTTAAAGTTTCATTATTTTCAAAATGAATTAGAAAACTTAAACTCAAAAATGAATAATTTTACACCTTAGGTCTAGAAGTGAAAAGGTAGTTTGTTAATTAAAATTGCATATTTTTAAACTTATATGGAGAATACATTTTTTGGAAACATTCACTAATTCATGAATAATATCAAAGCGAGTATTGAATTCACTTGACATGAAATAAAACTATATCTTACCTCATATAAACCAAGAACAAATGCAAGATGGCTAAAGAAATATAAATTACGTTTTGAAATCAATTGAGATCAGTAATATGCAATTCACAATTTTTAAAATTGTTTAAAAACAAGAACAGATCATGAAACATTCTGTAGCTCAAAACTTTCTCTGATGAACATCAGCTAGAAATTGGATTATGGTCTATCAGTTTCCAAGAATGGACATATTCTTTCAGAATTAGCATTACATTACATTATCCAATTAGAATCAAGTATTATTTCAAATGTGAGGCTAGTTTATGTTATTATTGTCATAGAAGAAAACCCTACCTAGATACCTTCTCTAAATAATGGATGTATCATTCTTTAAACTGAAATCCAAAAGGAATGAGTTACCAACAAAGCAAAGTTAAAGAAAAGGGGGATAGCGGGTCAAGAGCTACAGAGTTCCATTCTTCAAAAAACCAACCCAATACCTTTACGAAGTCGGTATCTATGCTGATCAAGCACAGAAATAGATAACATTGTATAATTCGATCAACACGCACAGCCTCCATCTGGATCTTTGAGCTCATTTGGTGTATCTTTCAAGACGACTTCCTGCATATCTTCTGGTGGCTTATTTTCCGTAGAATCCATGCCAGGCAAAGCGGCTGCAACTCTTCTGAATAGCTGCTTCACATTATATCCAGCTTTCGCGCTAGTTTCAATAAACATTACATTCAGTTCTTTAGCTTTCCTCTCACCTTCTTCCGTACTAACTTGTCTTTTATCGGACAAGTCCGTTTTGTTTCCAACCAGCATTATTATCACATCGCTGCCTCTCTCAGTTCTCACGTCATCAATCCACTTAGATGTCTGGTGAAAGGAATTGGCATTAGTGATATCATAGACTACCACAGCAACAGTGGAGTCCCGAATGTAAGAAGGTATGAGGGACCTAAAACGTTCCTGTCCTGCAGTATCCCAGAGCTGCAATCTGACCGTTCTGTCTTCAAGATACATTGTCTTTGATAAAAAATCAATACCTATAGTTGCTTGGTAAGTATTATCGAAGCTGTCATACATGAATCTGGTTATTAGAGATGTTTTGCCTACGCTTTGTTCTCCTAGAAATACTAATTTAAACTTCCTAAGAGGATTGCCGAAATCTCCAGATGTTGACATTTTTTATAGATGAACTTTTGTAGCCCCTTCAAAAGACGATTTTTCTAAATATAATTAGTTTTCGATGAAAATATTGCATGCACGTCAGTCTGAGCAAGAATCTCCTAAACTCCCTAATCACAATGTGAATTTAGCTTTCTTGTTTGATCTGCTTAATCTGCAATGAGAACGAAATCATAGTAAGTAAATTTTATTTTCCTATTATTATCAATAATAGAAACTATTCCCAACTAAATTTTTTTTGAGCAATCTCAACCAGGACATTTTAGTGTAATTTTTTATGTTCATTTAATTGTGTTTTAAGGAGAGATTGTTCAATTCTGTTTTCCACATTATTTCTTTTCTAAATAGAAAACCACTTGACACATCAACTATTTCTCAAGACTGTTTCTGCAGATCAGCAATTCAGGCTAAAAAACATGAAATTCCTAGTTTTCTCCAATATCAATAATATTCTGGAAGATTTTGTAAAACTAAAGAAAGAAAAGTAAACACATTTCACATTGATTTTAACCAGATTTGTACATATATTCACTTATATTATTGGTTTGAACCCATTGTAGCTATCTAACGGATAGAATTTGAATCTGAAGAAGGTGAAAATAATCGCCGAAACGTTTCCAATATAATTTAACTGTTACCTATCAAAAAAGAGTATGATTCACATTGAACATAATTATTTATTAAAATTTTGATGACAATATGTGAGTAATTATCAATAATCTTGCAAAATTTTCTATATCTGTATAACAAGTGTTTCAGAAGAATACTTCTGTCACATATTATTCTAGATAATTGATTATTCAAAATGAACCAGGGTAAAAATAAGGTGGGGTATCTACTTCTATAACTTCCTCATCTTTCGACCGAGTAGAATATCAATTTGAAATGATATTGCTGTATAAAACTCAATATTTATAAGGAATATTGTAGATTAAATGGTTTATACTCACATTCAGACATTGGCCTTAATATCCTGGGAGTATCTGTTCATCACATTTTTTAATGGCCTTTAATGAGTCAATGAATACTTTAACGCAAAAACGTTCAATACGGCTCAAAAAAGCCCAGATATATGCTCATATACGATTAATTTTAGTTTAATATTTCATTTCTTCAATCCAATATTTTTTACGTTCACGTCAAATTTGACACGCAATCACCAAACCATGAACGTAAATCAAATCATCCCCAAAATCCACTGTTGTTAATATCGAAAAACTTAAATATCAACGAAGTCACTTCAACAGTTGGACCAATGGTGAAAAATTATAAGGTACCAATTCAAGTTAATGAGTTCAAAAGTTACTTTTTGACAGCTTTCGCAAGCATTTTTAGATCTCAATTGTAGAGATATAAATATCTTTCAACCCAATCTCCAAGTATTGATTAAAACGCAGTCCTGTTAATGTTTAAAGAATACCGATTTCTTCGAAATCGTTCTCTGTAACGTCAGCTGCTAATGTGTTGTGAACAATGAGTGATTCATACTTTTTTATGAGTGACTCAAGAGTATTCGCCCTACTTGTTCCTCATATTCACTGAAGATATGTTCCAAAAATAACCATCAGGTTTTTTAATCGAAATAAGTGCTATTTGAATCAATGCACTTTTGCCAACTTAACACAAGTCGATTAGTTCCACAGACCATTAGTTCCGTCAGCATGAAAATTTTCTGATCGAGATTCGATGTAATCGACGAGGGCCATTTTTGCCTGGTCCTGATTCGCGAAGGTTCTACCAGTGAGAAATTAACGAAATGCTGAAAATATGGCAGAACTTCGACGTCCAATTCGTTTAATTTTAGGATGATGATTTGTGAAACGTGCGAAGAGGCGTTGTCATGGGCAGGATCGAACCTCTTCTTCTAGTGCTGACGCAATTTTCGGATTTCCCCACAAAAGGACCTTGCTTTGATGGTTTGGCCCTGTTGCAGAAAGTTAAGTGAATAACATCAGCCGCTGACCACCTTACAGTAACCATGGTCTTTTTTGGTGAGTTTTTGCCTTTGGAAAGTGCATGTGTGGGTCATCGGTATCCAACCACTGTCCTGAACGTCTCCTGTTGTAGAGGATCCACTTTTCATCACCCGTGCGTTCTACTAAGCGCTCACAACGATCATGCTCACGACCTGTGTCCATTGGTCCACGGCGATTAAAACATCAGAAACAAGTCATCTTTTGATATTGACAGTTTCAAAGTTCACTAAGTTTTTACTTGGTTCATGCTAGGTTTACCAGGTTTTATACATATATTTCTTGTAAGTAGTTCATTGTTTTCATCACTAGTTGATAACTGGAACTGTTCAGTGTTACAAAGAACCCGAACCAATAAAATTTTTATATTTGTTTTAGAAAATGGTAATGAAATACTGTGAAAATTGTATGAGAGCACTCATATAGGTGTGCAAAATGAAAAATGACTTTTTCCCTCTTTTGCAAAAATTATTAGTTCAGAAAGTTCATTGTATTTTTCTCAAAACAACATAAAAGTCACCGTGATAATTTTTGGCAATCAATCGTTAAAGTATTCAAATCCAAAGATAGTAAATTATGTTTCCAATTTACTATTATGTGTCCAAACTCATCTGCCTTATTATTTTAACATTTGGTTCACAAGTGTTCCATATCTAACCGGTTTATCAGTAGAACCACAATATCGGTGATTTTAGAAACACCAAATCACATTTCTAGTTGGTTTTGGAACATATCTTTAGTCCACGTTTGAGTTAGTACTTCTTTTCAACTACCGATATTTTGAATTAAATCAATCGTCAATATACAATTGAAAAAAAATAAAAATAAAAAAGACAACAAGATACTGTCCCCGTTTTTTGTCATGACGTCATGGTATGATTTTTATCACCATGCGAATCAACTTCTATACCTGACAGAAATGAAGAGAACTACGAGAAATATTTATGTGGATGGCGAAATCACTAGTTTTTCGAACTGAGGTGAGTTAAAATGAAAAAATAAATAAAAAAAATTCGCAAAAAACATCCTATGTGGAAATATGGCTTATGAATTCTGTCACTCTTAGCAATAACACATTAACGTCAACTGTCTATGTCAATTCGTCATGTTTACTGAAATATGTCATTAGGTCTAGACATTTTAATATTTTCTTTTAATCTGAACTGATGATTAATTCTTTTATTGAGAATCAAAAAAGTTTAGTGGTTTTTGATGGATTCTTTTTCGTCTAAGTGATGATAATTCATATGATTTTCTTCCGGAAGAACTTTGAGAACAGTCTTATCTAGGTAGGTATGTTTTAAAAAGCATTTATGTGGTACTATATTCACTTTATTATTAAGTTCGTTTTCTATAAACTTATTGGGGAGCAATAAGGTATAAGCCATGTATATTTGGAAGTATTTCGTCTACAATCTCGTAGGATGTAAATTTGATTGATTCTTGAACTATGGTTTCCATATTTAGATATATGACCTCCTACTTAAACTTACTCCTGAAATTTTATTGCATAAATTACAATATTTTATATTATGAAAATATCTTCAAAGATTTCTGTGTCTACTGATCAGATCATTTTGGTTGGTCCAAAATTGAGGAGAGAAACTTTCAGGTAAATATAGATTTTTCCCCCACAGTGATATTTTTGATCTAATTTTAAATAGTTTTTTTGATATTGGTGTTACCACATAGAGCTAGGTAAATATTTGGAAGCACCCCTACCTAGGTGTCATTTCAATTTCAGAATTTGGTGTTCAGTACAATATCTGTTTGGTTATTGATGTAAGTATCTTCCATTAGTTTCATAATTTTTCTAATACAAATATTTTTATACTAATACATGAACTACTTTTACATTTTTGAAACAATATGAAAATTATAAAAAGCATTAATCAGAACTTATCAAAACTGCAAAAAATGAATATTTGAATTGAAACCAAAATCAGTCTGATGCTTTTTAAGTTACAGACATTAAGAAAATGAATCTTTCGAAATAAAATTTGAAACATTCATCTCCCCCAACGTTCCTAAACAGTAGGATCTTGTAAATGCCAGCCGGAAAACAACTAGTTTCCTGGCTAATACCACGATGAACATTCAATTATATCAGACAGACATATATGCAACAGAAATTAGACTTGAGGATGCTTTTTTGTTCTTATTCTAATTATTTCAAACAGAAAATAGATAATGAAACAGATGTTTCAAAAGATGTGAAATTGTTGGATTGTGACGTGAAAATGTTAGTTCCTAATTGTACAGACAATGCGTAGGAAGTACAACAAATTATCAACTTAAGGAAACGACCGTTTTAGGTTAAGATTGTATGAAAGCAGAAAAGTTGCAATTGATTATGGAATACATAACCGATCGTTTGGTTTCATCTTTATTATTGGGGTGTTTATCGACCTTAGAAAGACTTTTGGTAGGGTCGACCACAAGAAACATTTTCTCAAGATATCTAGAAAATCGTAAACAGAAAGTAATATTGAAAAATTGTATAAGCAGAGAGAGAGAAAAAAACAATGTATGATGTCCCCCAAGGGACTGTATTGGGGCCTATTTTGTTCATGGTTTACTTAAATAGAATGTCAAGGTAAGATAATAAGTTCTACCAACACGATGAGTAATTGGTTTGTATTAAAAATACATAGTGGAGACAAATCTCTCACCACTGAAGTTCGGTTCATAAGTTTGTAGGTTTTATCTTTTTTTCAGTAGCCAAGAATACTCAGTTCCTAATTCTGAATCGAAAATATGTAGCATACTCTAAATATATGCTCAGCAAAAAAAAAAGGAAAATTATCACTGGTTTGTCGAATGTGATTTAAATTATGGTATTCTGACATGGTGTAGTGTTTAGAACACCACTAGGGAAGTCTCCAAAAGATATTTTTGAAGATCTTTCATAATGGAGATTCAAGTCATGCCCTGTATACTGAAACTGGAATTTTTGTCATAGACAGTTAAATTTTCTGGGTGTTTCACACTCAGATCCTACATTTCTCTAAAAACAGTACCAGTGTACCCATTAACGATCAAAACATTCGCTAGAAAAGAAATCTCGTACCGCACTCTCAATGAAAAGTGGGTAAGAAAAATTGAAGAAATTTATATATGACCAAGCACGAAAAGAAATTCAATTACTAATTACATGATTTCTAAATATGACCAAAACTTTTTGTAATGTATTTATTTGTATATTAACGATTAAAGCTCATAATAGCATATTATAGTCAATGTTATAATTTTATTTTGTGATATTTTTATCATGATGTTTATATCGTGATGTTTATCATCTCTTTTTATTCATTTTATATTATAACTTTCATAAATTTATGTGTACACTCACTAAAATATTTGAAGAAATCTTGCTACACCTATCTATATCCTTAGATTTCTCTTAGGTTGGATGTTTTGTGAATAAATATTATTATTACTTACAAAAAATGTTTTATAATCTGAAATGTAGACATTGAGGGTATATTTTGAAGCCCTGATAATTCACTTTTTGCAACTGGAAGTAAAGCTCCAACTTATCAGTCGATTTATTGTGGTTTTTTATATCAATAGAGATAAATAATAGTCTAATCTCAATAAACACTGCATAAACTTGTTTCAGTTTATCAGGTGTAAACTACAGTTATAAGTAATTCAGTTTTTACTAATATCATTTCTCCCTCAGATATTATTCAATTCATATTATATTTAATGACATTAATGTACATAATATAAACAAACTTGTGGTTTACAGTTTTTCCACTGTTATTTGTTGGTTAACCATTTGGTAAATATTGTTTATGGAAAGTATGATTCGTTGGGAAAATGTGTTATCTGAGTGAAAGGAAATCCATTTTATACTCAACACTAAATCTACTTCGGAAATTACAAAGAGAAACACAAGGTAATGAGAGTTATGAATATGTCTTTGGGGAGTTGTATTGAATAGCGTTCCTTAACATATTAGATAAACTTTGAATGAAAACCAAATAATAATTTAGTTCAGACTATCAGACTGACAAAAAAAGACGTCCCGTTCACAGGGATATTAGAAATTTCAATATAGTCTGTTGAAAAAACATTTGTAAACGATAATCATTTGCTGCAGTGATGTGAATGTTGGTAGTATACACATCATACTAAATGGGCAGATTACAATCTACATTCATCAAATCAGTTAACCCTTATTTGTGTATATCCTCATTTAAATACCAGGTGAGTGAGAAGTATATTCTATTTGTAATTTTCTCTTTTTTTTATCAGTTTTAGTGACTTAAAAAAAATATCTTTTTCCGTTAACCAGCTGTCGTCCTCTACAAACGATAACTCTCAAAAGTCGAAACATGTGCGAGCTAAGGACTAACGAGGTCTTGCCTTTTAACGTGTGATTCCTAACACGGGTTGGACGATAGAAGTGAAAATTGATCGTCCAGCCTTGCGGTTCGAACCACCGGTTCGCACATCTGTCGAATGACTGAGTGGAGCTGACTCCTCTTTAAGAAGCTATTCTAATTTTGATTCGACTAATACATAATAATGTGGTGCATTAACAAAGGGGATTTTTATTCACTGCACAGTTGAAATTTGAATTCCTCCAAAAGTTGGTGCATGTTTGATGAACATTTAAAAAAGCTTCAAGTAAAAAAGAAGACTAGGCAGGTCAAAAAAATATTAAACTCGTTCAACATTAGAGAAAAACAACATAATGTGTTGTTAAAAATTTTGAATTACTCTCATGTATATTTTTTAAGTAACTTTGATATTTGATTGTAAAGA
>WOGL01000258.1:3520-16631 GCA_015342145.1 Leptinotarsa rubiginosa | reverse complement strand
AATACAGTCTAGATATTTCTTATGATATCGTATACATTAGGAAGTACTTGGCACACTTATAATGGTATCGTCCCTCGTTTCCTCTTCGTGTCCTTCATTATGATCTTGCAATAGTCCAACATCCTCACTTTTTTGATAAACAATAGCATAGTACATTAAAACAATTCCACTCCTCATCAAAATGAATGACCATACAATAGATATAACCTCACTACTGGCTGGTGGTAACATAGCTGGAAAAACAAAATATTTTTTGTGACCTGCATAAAATATACTGTTATTACAATATTTAACCTCAAATATTATGACAGACATAAATCTGCCACCAAGTATCGGCCAATTTCATCACATATTTCAACTTACGTGTTTTATAAAAAGCTTGAATCGTAATGTGGTATCCCAAGTTCAACAAGCCAAGGGTAGCCGACACTATGGCTAAACGACATATTTTTCTCAAATCGTCCCGATTATACCAAAGATGCAGTATTTTTCGTCTCTTCAAGAATATAATAAAAAATGTAATAGCATCAGTTGTTCCTGAAAAGAGTATTAAAATATTTATAAGTTAAACTACATATAATTTCAGTAGAAAAAAACAGTGTATGAACCCATTTGTTTTGAATATTTGTCGCACTGATGCAGTTAATTCGATGAATTTTTTATGGCAAAGCTCTATGAGATTACATAGAAAGTGTTAATTCCGGGAGTCTATATGGTATTTTTATACGAAACAATTAACTTCAACGTTACTCTACAGCATATATGAAACCCTGGTGTGGGATAGGTTTTGTTTCAACTACAGAAAAGTTCCACCTTGTGAAGAAAACCCCAGCGAACAAGAAGCAGTCCGAGTACCAACTAGAACAAAAATTAAAATTCCTAAGTCGAAATAAAATTAGAAATATCCAACACTCTCGTTGTCAAATTACATTATTGCAAAATTAGTTTTGCGAATTAGAGGTTGAGCGTTTATTAAATTATGTTTAACAATGGTGTTTAAATTTAAACATAGATCTGACTTATGTGGAATGTCGATGATGTGCAAGAAGAACGGCAACAATTTTCAGTGAAAGATATCTCAATAGTAATTTAAATTATAAACATGTCTTGGAATTAGTGTTTTGGATAAATCAGTATCAATGAAAATTTTAACAGTATTGCATGAAGGCCTAAACAATTGGTAACGTTTTCTCAGAATTAATAGTAAAAGAAAGTAATAGATTTTCAAAGTATCAAAGGGCCTACCGCGGACAAAATTTTTGCTGAAAATCTATTACTTTTCGAGGCCAATTTACGTTAAATCGACCATATCTAGGTTTTTTTATAGCACATTGTTTTCCGGGTTGGTTATTATATTCATTTGTCATTAGTGTCAGTCAATACTCTCCCACACAGATAGTTGTCACCTTGATTATTCGATACACTTGCTTTCGTAGTATTTCAGTGAACAAACTGAAAATAAAACTCAAAAATGGAAAAAACTATCACCAGTACATTCACAACTGATCCTAATGGCAATCATATCGCACACTGAGAACCACAGTGGCGTAAGTCCCAAAATTGAAAATTGAGTAAGGACCATCGGGGTGATCCAAATTGAACCTACTCACCAGAGAGCAACACTCGTCATTATGGCAGTGGGGAAAATGCGCAACAGATTGGGTGTAATAGTGGCGAATTCAGTTTTGTGCAAAACGTCAATCAGAAAAGTTGTGAAGTTTTATTTCTTTAGTGGCGAAACAACAGTTTCGCCGTTGTGGTCCAGCAATTTTGGTGTTAATACAGAAACCAGTTGACGAAAGGTGAGTTGCTACGACCTTAAATTTATTTTTTTCTTTATATTTTGTATCACAATGGCGAATGTATCTTTTCGTCATTACTTCTTCCTAATATCTCAACAATTTGTGGTTCTATTTAAACGAAAGTACTTTTTCGTCGTTACTACCTCAATTTTTTTGTTTCACAAATATTGCATTCAAGGCGGATAATGATCATTCGCCATTGTTGCTTTAAAATCATGTTGCCAATGTACACTTGTACATGGATCAGAGTAAAATCTCACCGTCAGAATTCTTAGGAATACATTTTCCTGGAAATTGTATGCGATTTGACTGGCGCTTTGAACTCCAAGAAATACCCTCTGAATGTTTACCGATGTCTCTGGTCCGTAGTCCAAACGAGAACTATGTTCACTCTTAACGCCTTAATTCTGAATTGTGTTTTTTTTGCAGAACTACGTCGTCGCGGGAAGATGAGCGGGCGCTCGACAAAAATGTTCATTGCCTTGGGCATCGAGTAGGTTTTCTTTCCTTCTATTCCAATCCACATTTTGTCTAATATTGATAACGCTTACAGGAACCAATTGTTGAAATTAATAAGTTTGGATTTTTGTTACAGGCCACCAACATTTCGTCAAGAGGTAAGGAGCGCTCCTGAAACCTAACAAATACCAACAACAAGCTGTTTCACGATACCTGACGTAGAGACATCCGATATAGTTGAAGCAACAGGTGGGTAAAAAAATATTTCAGCCTTTTTTTATTTTTCCTCTTATTTTATTTTTATACCGTGATACCTACAGTGAACCCAAATAGGTTAGGTTGAGTTCGCTGATCAAAAACAGAGAGAAATATGGGATGTCTTAAGCATTTTTTGAATGATGGTGTCAGCATCAATGTGGGTACTTAATCATCATGTTGTTTCAGGAGAGAAGGAAAATTATACTCGCCACACTGAAAATACTTCTTCAGACGCTAGGATCTACGCTGAACTTGATCCAGATGGTGACAAGATTGCCAATGAAATTACGAGTGAGTTAACACAATCACAAGATCATCAAGAAGAGTGCCTCGTGATTTCCACAGCTGGCTGCCCTGTTGGAAATATCAGCAAGCTGACGATACTTCCACACCCAACAGTTGACAGTATAGCCGAAGGTTTTCATTACGAAACTGAGGATGAAAAATATGGAAGAAACGCTGGTGTACCTGGATGTTCCTACCATTATGTGAATAGTGAGTTTTTTATTGTGTTCGCCTACGCCTGCAACCTTCAGCAATGTTGAATAATATTTGATTGTCCAAACAAAATTTTACTGATTCGTATTCTCCAAATAGTATATTTCAATGTTTGATTCTCTACGTAGGTGCTGGAGCTGATGGAGAAAGTGTTTCATCGTCATCGGATGATTCTACATCATCAAGTTGCTCAACGTGCAGTACCTCCCCCGGGACGACGACGTCAACTGATAATGACTATACAGATCCAACGTTTGACGTAACTGAAGAGCCGGCTGACAATACAGATGACTGCTCCACAGACGATGAATCAATCATGCCTGATGAGGCAAAGTTGAAGTCTAAGAAAAGAACGAAGAATTCAGATAAATGGAAGAAATCTGTGGCTAAGAAACTGCGGAATTCAGGTAAAGAATACTGTTCCCTGAAAACTGGACAATTGAAACCGGCTAAAACTATGCTGACACCGTGCAATCTTGAAAAATGTCGGTATAGGTGCCT
Organism: Leptinotarsa rubiginosa; assembly: GCA_015342145.1. Taxonomy (NCBI): domain Eukaryota; kingdom Metazoa; phylum Arthropoda; class Insecta; order Coleoptera; family Chrysomelidae; genus Leptinotarsa; species Leptinotarsa rubiginosa. The sequence continues at coordinate 13,113 of WOGL01000258.1, read as the reverse complement.
CACAAAATTTGTCGAAGAGGAAAGACAAGCAATTTTTCACAAATTTTGGGCATTAGGGGAATTGCAAGCACAAAGAAACTTTGTTCTTAGGCACATGAAGTGTGTAAATCCACCCTCTCGTCGAGTGACAATGAACCGGCAAAAGAACCGAACCCTAAATCAGTCATATTTCTTCTCAAAGAACGATGTACGAGTTCTCGTTTGCTTCAAATTTTTCAGAAGTACCTTAGGTGTGTCTGAAAGATTCGTGAGAACTGTTAAAAACAAAAATGAAGACGGATTTCTACAAGGGGAGAAACGCGGGTTAAAACCAACTAACGTTCTTCCACAGGCAATAACAAATGGAATGAGGGAACATCTTGCTTCAATTCCAGCGATCGAAAGTCATTATGTTCGAGCAAACACTGAAAGAAAATTCATTGACGGAGGAAAAAATCTTTCAGATCTGTACAGAGATTACGTTGATGACTGCAAAATTCATAACGTTGAATTCGGCAAATATTCCATGTATCGGCATATTTTTCTCTATGAGTTTAACATGTCTTTTCATTCACCTAAAAAAGACCAGTGTCAAATATGCGAAACCTTCAAAAACTCCAATCCGAAAGAGAAACAAGTCTTAGAAGGAAGCTACCAAACTCACCTCAATGAGAAACAACTTTCCAGAAAAGAAAAAGATGCAGATAAAATGTTGATCGGTGATGACTATAAGGTATCTTGCTTCGATTTGCAAGCTGCTCTTCCAACTCCCAAGGGTAACGTCAATTCCTTCTATTATAAATCCCGTTTGAATTGCTATAACTTCACTATTTGTCAACTTGAGAAGAAAGGGTTAGGGCCAGTTTACTGCCACTTCTGGCATGAAGGAGAGGGGAAACGTGGGTCCAATGAAATCGGCTCCTGTCTTCTGGATTATTTGCAAAAAACCTCGGAAGCTGCAAATTCTCAAAAACTGGATATCGTCTTTTATTCTGACAATTGCGGGGGACAAGGCAAAAACAAATTCATTGTTTCAGCTTTTTTGTATGCTGTAGCTAATTTTAACATCAACAGCATTACTCACAAGTTTTTTGTCGTTGGACATGGGCAGAATGAAGGAGATTCAAGTCATTCGGTCATTGAAAAGGCGATTAAGAAAGCACTCAAGAATTGTCCTATCTACGTGCCCGCCCAATATGCAACTATTATCAGCAACGCCAAAAAAACAGGTGCAAAGTTCGTTGTCAAGGAAATGGCGCACGATGACTTTCATGACCTAAAAAATTTGCATAAAAACATCGCCAATAGTGATTTCAACCGCAACTCAAATGGTGAGAGATTCAACTTCAACGACATCTGTGTTATTCGCTTTGATAGATGCCATTTAGATCGGTTCTTCTATAAAACTTCTTACACTGACACAGAGTTTCAATCTGTGGTTGTCAGGAATCAAGCAAAGACTAGAAAATCATCCTTGATAAACGTGAGTGATGTTGAATTGTTGCCTGCTTATTCTGAAAGCATTCCCATCGGTAAGACAAAATTTGATGACCTCCAGTCTCTAATCAAAAACAGGTCGATCCCCCGCTTCCACGCACCTTTCTTTGAAAATCTGAAGTGTGAGACATTCGAAAAAAAGAAAAGGAAGGCTTCTAAAACTGCGGATGATATTTTTTTTACAAGTGATATAAACCATTTTGTTCAATATTTTTAAACGATATTAATTTTGTATTTTTATCCTGTTCTCTTACAAAATAATGAAACAATGTGCTGTGTCAATGTAGACTGAGTTTTTGTAAGTTACAGTGAGTTTTGTAATGTATAGGCAAAAGTTACCAAAAACCCAACATGAGTAATGTTTCTGATAAGTTTATTTATTTAGGCAGAAGTTTTGTTGTTTATTAGGTACTTATATTCAACTTATATGTATTATTTTTTCCATTTGGTAATAGTTACAAGGACTGTCAATTCTGGTTTGATTTTTTAAAGCTCAACTTGAAGACTTTCTTCTGCACGCACTGAAAACTGTCATTATAGTTATTTTAACAAAGAATAATTTTTTTCTTTGTTTTAGGTAAATAAGGTGAGACTAACTGCTGATTTTTTTTGTATATAAGATAAGAATGGTTGTATTTTTGATAAATATGTATTTCCTAGAACCGATTAAATAAAAATTGCTCAACTTGGTGTTTTTTCCTTAATTTACGTCACTGTTGAATTCAAAGTCATAACGAAAGATGCATAATTTTTTTGCCAGTGTGGCGAAAGTACAATTTTCTTTAAAATTTACGTATCTGAAAACAGATACCGAGCAAACGAAGTAGAGCAACAAAAAAAAAAAGAATTAAGAAAAAAAACTACCAAGAAAGAACAACTCAACGCCTAAATATGCCACTTTGAAGTATCATCAACACTTTGGAAGCAATTATCTCAAAACTATGTGTTCATAGTTTCGCCGTTGTGGTTCTCAGTGTGCGATATAGAGTGATCAAGTCAAAAAAATAAAATGAACTGAAATTGTTTCATATGGTTCATTGACTTTTAGTCCAGAATCAATTTTAGTGTGGTTAGCTGCGGATTGCATTGACTCTCGAAGAAAGTTTCTTGGTACCAATTTTTGGAAGCTAATAAAATATCTTCATAGTGTCCCACAGTGTCCCACTGAAAACGTTTCAATAAATCATTCACTAAATAACTGCTCTTTCCGCATGACTTGATTTATTTGAAAAAATATACGAAAATAGATATTGTCTTGACTAATGTATAGGTAATACTTTTCTGTCTAAAAATCTGTTTTTCCGTTAACCAGCTGTCGTGATCTGTTATATTCATTACAATTTATATTTGTGTTCTCTGCAACGACATGAATCACGAACAAATTTTAAATTTTCATTACTTTGTGGCACAGAACACCCATAGATCATGTGATCTGTGACCATTAATCTGTACAACTCTTTTTTTTGGTAAAGAGTAATAGATTACAGAATTTTTCGACTGTAAGTAATGATGTAATACACACGTCCCAAGAGTATTGGATCTATTACAATAGTATTCACATATTCACTGCAGAACCCCCCACAACACTTCGCATTATGAGATGACAAGTAGGAATGTAAGGAAAGCACTTAACTAGAATTAATTTCGGTCGTATTAAATGGAAATTCTTCAACAGCTTTATGACGATAATTTCGACAGAAGAATTGAATTATATGAAACAATGGCAGATTCAATAAGTAAAAACCTCAATATTTGCTTTACTGATGAGTGTACGTTTTTTTCTTAATTGGCATGTTAACAAATAATATTGTCGCTTCTGAAGCGATGAAAATCCGCGACTTTTCAGGGAAGTTCAGGCAGTATCCTGAGAAAGTGTATATTTGAGCTGGTATTCTTGGGAATGCTATTACTGGACATTTATTCCTTTAGGATAACCCAATTAGTGGGCCCTACTCAAATCTGCTTGAAGAAAAAATAGACACATTAATAACAACTAGTTTGGAAAATCAAATTGATGCGGTGGAATAATTATGAATTTTGGACTTTTTTTAAATTTACACCGAGTCGATTATCTCAAAGTGAAGTAAATGCATACCATCGTTAACGTGAACAATGTCATTCCCAACAAAATCAGTATAAGCCCGGCTAGCTCAGTCGGTAGAGCATGAGACTCTTAATCTCAGGGTCGTGGGTTCGAGCCCCACGTTGGGCGAATTTTTTTTTGCTTAACACTTCCCACTAGATTTAACAAAGTGAGATAATATTTTCTGAAAATTTGCCCCATTATTTATTTTTCTTTCCTCGGAAAAGAACAAGCGACTGTTGAATAATTGTAAACGGTGAATTAAACAATCTAGTGATTATAATGTTAGTGTTGTTTCAATTTACTGAGTGCATATTTTCAGAAAAGTAAAATATCAAGAAAATCAAACTATAAATCATGTATTACGAAATAGGTATTTCGTTAGTTAAATTATGAATAACGAATCTCAACACAGTATTAATTGAGAATCAAATGCCCGGCTTTACGCAAAATAATTTACTAATTATTACTTTTATAACGATTTATGTCATGTTAGTTTAGGTAGGTATATATGAACGATAACAATATCGACAATAACAAGAAATGTAAAATAATTAATATTTTTTCGAGAAAGGGTAAATATTTTGATACAATTATCTCATTATACCTATATTGTTTTTCGATATATAACATCTGTTGTGACTATAAATTGAATTGACCAATATCATTACTCACTACTCCAAAGAATATTCTTAATTTCGGAAAAACTATGTGAACATTTTCTTTATATGTATATCTACAAATATTAAACACAGATAAAAGGTAACATGAAATAAAGTACCTACCTGAAAGTAATCCCAGTACAGCCGATGGATAGTTTTTCAATACCAGAAAAGCTATGAAAGCAGAATAGCCAAATATACTGCACAAGCCTGTCCAAAACAAGTGAAAAATCATTGTAACATTTTCAACACTAGGTACTTAGTTCGTATGATACAAAACTGCATGAAAAGAAGAAAAACAAATAAACAATACAAAGTGCAACAGTGTATTGTCAATTGTGTTTATCCTACTTCTCAGTTTGTACCTATTATTTCAGATCGTCCAAAATCAGTGAGCCAGTTGTGAACTATCTTTGGATTTTCGCGACTAAATTTGACTATCATAAACAGTTCCAACATTGTACCAGAAACCACAACATGCCTATATCTTGGGTTGTTAGATCGTCACTGCATTCTGACTTGACATTCTGCAAGGTCAGATACAGGGCCGCTTCAAGGTGTAGTTTCGTGCAGTGCAAAAGCAGTGGAATTGGACAAATTTTACTTTTTTAGCAGCAACTGTTGTAAGTTTAAATGGAAGCCACACCACATCAGTGTCTATTTTTGAATTCGTGGAGATTTTGTTATATTTGAATATAATAATGTTGATAAATAATAAATATTGAATGAATATATGATAATGGAATAAATAATGAATATTTGAGAAAAGTTAAGTTGCGAACAGCCATACAATTACGAATTTTGAAACGAGAAAGAAGCAGTGCACAAACATTAGGGTATTCGTTTTGACAAAATTTATGGTATATTAAGAAAATAAATCAACAATAAATTTCTAAGAGAAATATTGCATTTTAAATTTGTAGGCAAACTTTAAAATGGAGCTTTGTTGAAAACTTCCTAAAAACAGTTACAGTAAGCTCACCACTCACTCACTGAGTTTTTAGTAAGTTTGTAAATGAAAGTTAAAACAATTAGGAACTAGAAAACTTCAAATTCTCAAGTAAAAATGACAAATATGAAACACAACCATACTTGCTGCAATACATTGTAAGTTTTCATGTTCAGTGGGATATTGCCATTTATATTGTATTGGTGGAGATTTGAAATGATAAAAATCTTGCAACCTGGCTAAAAATCGTGAGGTTTTTCATTTTTGTAGGTCATTCAGTCAGAAAATGTTTTGCAATTTATATTTCCACTGATTTATTCAAAAAAATTGTTTTTATATACTATGAATGAAAAACATTCTTCCTACATTCTAACTTGTGACTTGTGCTTTATTTCAAAATTATGAATATTGTACTGTCAACGGCTTGACGTTTCGTGAAAATGTTTTCTTGCTGAATTATGTATATTTATGACATTGGAAGTGATAATGTACGTAAGAATATTATCAGTGTGATGTTGATCAAATGCGAGTTTGAATGACTTTTTAATTGAGTAAAAAAAATCGTGTAAATTTTAAAATATTTTTATTTATACTTTCCACTTTTTTTCATAAACCAACCATTGACTCAGGAGACTATTTTATTACTAATTTATGGGTAATCCTAAGTTTTCCTATTCAGCATTCACATGGTATAAGAATGTGAAAACCTACAGAACCTTTTTTTAATGCTAATGTCATTTATGATCTGACCATTCGGAATTACCTACCTACTGAAACTATAAGGTAGTATTGGAATCTCTGGTACAGAATGAATTTTTCCCACACCAGGATGACATTCTTCTCGTCGAAGAATTTACCAGGCAATTGGGCATCATCAGGAAAATAAATATACCCGAGTGGGGAAATGTGCATAGAGCAGAGTGTACAGTTCTGATATCTGAAATAATGTTTTGTTGAGTTCGGCATTTACACAAGGTTCGAGTCAATCCGGAAAAAAAGAAAGAACCCAAGAATGTATATTCTATTAAAGTCCATCAATTCATCAGGAATCCAAAAATGTAAACGATTAAAGACTTCTACAGCCTACAGTTTCTTCTTCCACGCCAGTATTTTCAATTATTAATCGTTCAGACACGACGCAAGTATGTCTGTTTTAATAGTGATTTTTCGTAACCTAAAACAATCCATTTTGTTTCGATATATGTTTATTCACTGACATATTTCTTTTTCAATAATAATTTTTTTCTCAGTTCTAATAGGAGGTTATAAATTCTGACAAAAATGTTTTGAGCGTATTAAATTGCACATCATATGTTTGCTTCTGAGAAGCTGATAAACATTTTATATTTGTTTTGGAGATGTAAATCGAAAATCCTTGTTTAATCAAGAAAAGAGAAATGAAACTTTCTATGTTTTTTGTCACTTTCATTTGTAACTAACTTTACTGCAGTTTCGTCCTATACGGACATTTTCAAACTTATAGGACGTATAGGACGCAAACTGCAGTAACGTTAGTTACAAATAAAAGTGGTAAAAAACATAGAAATTTTTATTTCTCTTTTCTTCATTATGATTTCCTACCACGTAGTAACGGCTACATCCATCAATTTACCATGTTTATCTATGTTTTGGGCTCATACTGTCCTGTAATACTTAATTGTTTATGTGCGTATGTAATTTGATTGGGGAAAGCTCATGGACATAAATATTCAATTGTTTTATTCAAAACTCCTGGAAGCCCTGCTGTAGCTACTAATTCAATATTGTTTAGATTTTTACGGCGAAAAAACCTTTGATGACTATCTGCTTTCTAATTTGATTATGGCTCTGCTATCTCGAGCAATTTGCCAGTCTTCGATGATCCCACCATGACTATTCCTATGGTATTCAGAATGGCTCACTCCAAGAGATACATTAATTATAGATATTATATTATTGCATAATATAATATTATGACCTTAATTCTATGAGCTTTTGATCCAACACCAGGCGGCGCTGTTTCAACTAGTCAAGATCTTATCATATTTACTGGGCTGAACAATTACCATAGCTCAAAGAATAGTTGTTAATGGTAGAGTCAAGATTGGTATAGTCAATCAATATTACAAACTCTACACCTCCTGCAGAAAGGCTGACTGTAACTCTAAGGTAAACAGGCAGAATCATTTTTGAAATTTTGTTGCACTAAGCGCTTACAACGATCAAATTGCTCCTATAACCGTTCCACATAATGACCGCGGTCGTTGTGGTTGCCTCGAAAACGTCACTCATGACGTCATTACTTTCGCTCACAATGACCCATCTGAAGAGGTGGGTCGAAGTGGACGTTGAGAGTATTTCGGCGCAATTTCTGAAATATGGAATAAATGTTATCTGTCATTCATAATTCATTTCTAATTTCTTAACTTATTCCATTATTCAATCTCATAAGTAATCAATGGAATAACTACTTACACATAATGAAGTAAATTTAAGAGTAGCATAAATATAGAGTATAATCTAGTGCGCAATTAGACATGACATTTTCAAAATTTACAGTGTAATATGTGATAGAAAATCATGTACCTGAAATTACTTTTGAATTCTTCATCTGAATAACGATGAAATGCATTCTCATACTCAATAATACGTGGCCTAAGTTTTCGGTTCTCACGATTATAATTTTGTAAAGTTGCATTTCATTCTTCATCTGACCTAGATGAACTACTTTCTGAAGCACTATTGAGACGCATCTACAAATCTCCAATTGGCGTATAAGATATTTTTTGGTTATATCAAAACTCAATTTGTTTATTGATTCATACTACTTTTTTAATATAAATAAAGTTAGTTTTCAATTATTGAAACTTATTGTTAAGGTTCACGTAATCTCATTAAAACTTCCTCCTCCATGGACGCCCAAAACGTTCCATAATCCATCTCCTTGAGTTTGCGACAGTAACGCTCGCAGGCAGGCAAGTGGAACGGGAAAAACTTTTGGTTGTTAGTTGTTATTCATTTGAAAAAAATGGCAACTGACGGCAAATAAACTATAAGCATGAAAATATGCCGTACAAGTATGAACGCTCAATGCAATGGTCATTTTGATATTTTGCGATCCGCTAATATTCAGATAGGCATGAACGGGGTCTTCATTTCCACAGATAAAAAACCCAGAATTTCATTTCTCTTATCTTTAATTTCGTCCACAGTATAATGCTAACTTGTGTCTCTACTAGACAGTTGACAGTTTACAATTGACATTTTTAATTTGACAATTTCGATTTTCGATTCAATTAGTTCTGTTTCAAATACAAACTTGAAAGTCATTCAAATCATAACTTATTTTTTTAAATTATATTAGGAAAATGTTCAGTTCACTGTCTGATGCACCACCCCTTTGGAATAATGGCCCTGCACCAGGTTCTTTTTACAATTTTCCAGGCCACCAAGTGAAACCCAATGATTATTTCACACATACTCAGTAAGTTAACCAAACTTTTTGGATGAATTGCATTAAACCCTTGATGTTCTGTAGGTCTCCAGTTACAACGGCAACTTCTATCGTCGCAATTGCGTACGACAAAGGGGTTTTGATAGCAGGAGATCTTTTGGCTTCTTATGGATCTTTGGCACGATATAGAAATTGTCCGAGAGTGATTGAAGTCAACTCCAATATTATATTGGGAGCTGGTGGTGATTACGCTGATTTCCAATATGTCAAATCATTCATAGATCAGAAAATGTAAGTAATATTTCTTTTGAAATGTTATGAAGTAGGCTGATACGACTGCTCAGTAGATTGGTACAAAAAATCCATCTACAAATATTGAAGGTATACATTGAAAACAAAATTTATGGATTATAATTATTCATTTGAACTTGAAGGGTTAAATTGATTGGATGTAACTAAAACTTTTGGTACATATTTTGACTGTAGCTGTAAAAATCATGATTAGAGTATGTATATGTGTCTCACACACACACCTGTTCAGCAACATATTTTGAAATATTATGTCATTTACAAAGTTGGAGTTTTTGGATATGACATTTAAAAAAGATCACTTGTCAAATAGATTTTCACTCTCATCATTAGAAAATCATAGGACCTGACATGCAATTATATATCTACAAACTCATTGCTTGTATAGAGTTATTAACCCAATTTAATTTTTGAATAGCAAAAAATGAACTATGTTTCTGTTTATCTGAAACAAGAACCAAAATTCAACATGTAATAAACTCAACAAATGAAAAGGATGGAACAAAATCGCACCTTTGAGATAATTGAGGAGATAACTTGATATCTCTTGACCAGATTCTCTATTGGAGGATATCTTATTTAGTACGTTCAAGTTAATAATAATAATAACCAGTTGATTGAAACTCTTTTATTGTGTCTGACAAAACACTTATTTGCAGCACTAATTAGGTATGTCTTTAT
>WOGL01000257.1:0-16654 GCA_015342145.1 Leptinotarsa rubiginosa | reverse complement strand
AAATTAAAAAAAAATTGTTAAATGAGCCCATTTAGAATGAGTGGCAATTGCGATTGTACTGTGTGTGAAAAACATATTTTTATTCGTTGTCCTAGTTCTTGTCATGTAACCTTTGCATATGTATGTAAATATAGTTTATATTTTATTTTAATTATTTACATTTTATACATTTATACTTCACATCTTATACATCACGTTTATATTAATATTTATTTATGACATTGTGTGTGTAACAAGAAATAAAAGAAAGGCTCGGAACTTCTACTTTAAAAACTGTGTGTTATCCTTGTAGGAAGTCTGGCTGGAATCATACCCAAAAGATGAAGACTGATTAACAAAAGGTAATGAAAGAAAATTTTACAGGAATTCAGTCAAATATCATTTGTATTGAATATAGAGAAGACTTTGTAGCCATCCAGGCCATAATGTGCAGCTAAGGAATCGTGCATCTTCTGGGATATTATCTATGGCAGCCATAATGGCATGCTGAAGTGATTCCAATTAATTGGTCAATATTGAGTTTGTGGCATGTTCAAACCTCAAGATTCCTACGTTATTCACTGCACAACTTTCCATATGAGGGCATCTAGGAGTCAGCTATACCTTACGATATATTAGATTCAGTCACGAAGCACTTTTTCAACTTTTAAATATAAGTTTTGTTGACCTGCACGCAGAGAGTTTGATTTCTCCCTGATGCATATGCTCGTTCCGCTGTTCAATAATCTGGTGTGAAGCGGATTCATCAGAAGATATTCTGCTCTTGAGGAGGCAATAAGTTGCTTACTCCTCCTGTTTGTTAAAACAGCATCAGAAGTTAGAGAACTGAGAAGCTCTAACTGTCGATCTGATATTATGGTCAATGTCATCTTACGTTACATTCATCTCTCAAGATTCAGGGATGGATTCTTTGGTTACTTTACTCTTCAGGGTCTATGAAAAGTGCCACTAATAGCTAGGGAAACGAAATCCATTACATCAGGGTCCCGCACTACCGTTACGAGAATTTCTACAAGAGACAGTAACTGTGTTTCTGATATTCAAGGTTATTTTTGTATCAAAGTTGAGAAAAAGAATTATATATCAACATATGTCCTGAAGGTTTGAAAAAACAAGATTTCAACTTTTGAACTAGTTTCAAGTCAATTTTTTTATGATAAATTTGGTGTGACCCTAGATATTTGTGTGAAAAGTACGCCTCTTCTATGCATCAAAAGGCAATTTTGACGTACAACATAATTCATTTATGCCAATACTATTCGTGTGCACTGAATTATTTTGAAGAGAAAACTTGCACACCACTGCTTTTTCTCAAAGTAAAAATAAATTTTTCAAAAAGTCAATACTTTCTCTTGATTTTTTTTTCATATTATTTATGATTTTCGCATAAAAAATTGTGTATTGTATAAGCACACCAAATCATACTGAAGAAAAGTTAAGAAGTCAGAAGTTTCTTGTGAAACTGTTCAAATAAGTCCCAAATAATGTAACTTCAAGAAAAAAACAGAGGTGCACATATTTGCAGGAGGAAAACATTAATTATTTGCGCATTCAGGACATTTTTGTGCAATAATCTGCAATAATTTCCATGTGTTGTTTATCAGCCTATCAGCCTCATTCTAATTCGTAATACAAATTAATAAAACAGGACTGAATAATAGCATACCTTATTACTTTGCGTAAACTTTCATTTTCCGTTGCTAACAAATGTAACTTAGTTTGTAGTTTATCTAACGAATTATCTTTTTCTTGTATCTGCTGCTTGAGGTCTGTAATGGTGTCTTCCAAAGCTTCAAAAATAGCCTAAAAATAATCATTCAATTAATATTTCTTAAAATTAAGATTTTTCAAGTTATTAGAAAGTTAAGGCAGGACACGATAACTGTTTAGGTTAAAGCTTGTACATGATATTTTCCAAGGAAAAAAAGATTCATTACAATCAATAATATTTTTTATTAGCCATTGATAGTTACAGTGTTTACTCATATATGTTTTTTTTTTGAATAATTCAATGTTCATATAGAAGTAATTGTTTAGAGAGTATTTTTTCTTTCGTGTAATTTGTCCCTCCTTGCATATTCCTATACAAACTGGTGAACAATCTTGTCAACTCACCAAAACTACTGTCTCGACTAGAGTTACATGTGTCAAGTATCAGTGGTAGAAAATATCTCCCGTATTTGCAAAGCGGTTAAATTGAATCAAGTCTGTCAGAAAGTAGACACTCAATTCAAAACCATTGATTATATTGAAAAAGAAATATTCCATGAAGGTATTATTGTTAGGATTATTTATAGTCTCTATATTCAACACTTTCATCCCAAAACTGTCTATTAAGTTTGCAAATCATCAAACACTTACTTGGTTTTTCCTTTTTTTTTTTTAATATTCCATGAATGTATTACTATTACGATATGCATGTATTTCCTATATTTAACACTTTCATTCCAAAATTGTATACTGTGTCCTGTAATTAGGCCCAGTGCCTGTTTGGACAATAAACGTTTTTTTCTTTTCAATTCAATGTTTATAAGAAAGTAGTTGTTTGGATAGGGATTTTCCTTCCAGTTTGTGTCTGAAAGTTACTTCTCTGCATAAGATACACATCTTTGTAAAGAGTTTTCTTTGGCATTAACTGCTTTCTTCCTTTCTATGGAAGATTCCCACATGTTTTGTATACAAAAATAAAAAGGAAATATAAGAAACTAACCTTAGACTCTTCACTTGTTTCGGAATACACTGGTGGTTCATTTAAACAAAAGAAGTTCTGTATTTCTTGTGAACAAATCAAATCAGGTTCGCTCAGCATGGCATTCACAAGAGTTTGCAAACGGTTAACCCTCTCGTCTAGAAATATAGGATCGAAATTGTTCTTCAACCATCTTTTTCTGGGCAAATGTTGAGTAACATCTGGATAATTGTCCCTGAGCCTATTACATAACCTCACAAAATCTGTATATCGTCGAAATACATACCAGAAGTCGCCAGTCAATTTATTTTCAACTTTCAGTTTGTAGACCTGCAAGTGACAATTTTTATTACTCGGATATGACAAGCAATTCCTAACGATAGATTCATGCACCAATTTCAAGTTGTAAGTTGCTCCTTTTAAGTCTCAAGAAATCATATTGGCCAACTAAAAACTCAAAGGGTAAATATTTGTTTCAATGGCTTGCACCACTTTTTGAAAAATTTGTATTAGACTTACATAGTTTGATTTGCTGATCATTAATCTACTTTCGCAGATACAGCCATCCAAAAATCAAAATATCAAGTATTTAAACAACTCACTTTCAGTGAGAAAAACCAGTTTTGAAATTGCATTTTGTCAGTTTACACAATGAACATTAGTTTCTCACCATTTCCAAGATTGATTTGAATATATAAATTACACGTCCTGTATCTCCAAAAGTAGACCAGAATATCAAGATTTGACTTCAGATTCATGATTAGCTAATGAAAACAGTTGATAGAATAAAAGTTAAAATGAATATTTGCCAATTACCAACAGTTTATAAGTAACTTTGGTAAGTAAAGGTAACAACTTGGCACTTTTCCACTTTCTGCTTTGCCTTCTTACCTATAACCTATCAGAAAGGACCATAAGAATATATCCAGCTATTGTGAAATCAAATCACCAGAAAAACCCAACCACACTTTTTTATATTTATTATATTTAATCGAAGTGTTATTCATACTATAAAAAGTTGTATTTGTTCCTTGAATGATTGTCAAAATATTAATGATCAACTTCTTACAATTTCTTAAGGCTAGCGACATACAACTCAAGAATGGCGCTTGAATCCACCTAAAGTAGATGCATATTTACTGTAAATCTAGCTCTTTCTTCCATTATTTCATATCCAACTATAGGTATCTGAATATTGTCCCAAGAAATATTTCCATTCATTGTGTAAAAGTTATCATTCTCCTCATCACTTGTCATATTATCTGTTAATGTAGCATTAGAAGTGGTTGATTGTGCTGGCCGGTCAAAATTCTTATATCTGTAAAGTAAAAAAAAAACACTAATAAAGAAACTGTTGCTGTAAAATCAAGTACAAGACTATGGACTATGAATTTTTAACCAATTACCTCAGCTCTGAAGGACATTCTTCGGAATCAGTTGTAACTGCTTCCTCTGCTGTTTCGCATACAGAGTCCTTTGTAGAAGCTATTGAACCCATTGGAATAGTTGTATTATTCGAGATTGAAATATCACTGGTCGAATTATCACACATTGTTTTACCTATGACTGTGAATTAAACTACCATCTGTAGTTTTTTCACGTCTACAGTTTCCGTTCCCTCGTGCTTCGTCGTTTTTGAATGGGGATAAATTATTTCCTAATGCATATTAATGTACTGCTTATAACATAGTTTTCAACATTAAATTACTTGAAAAACTGAAAAAAATTAAAACAAATCTTTGTTAAAGTCAAAATAACATTTCTATAACTGTCAACAAAACTTTCTGATTAAATGACCTTAGATGTCAAACCCATCTCAACAGAGAAGAAAGTATTTCTTCTTCTTCTTCTCCTCCTAATTTATGGTATTTGCTTCTCTTCAGCGCAGTAGACCAGAGAACTGGTCGAAACTGGCGAAAATTAACAACTCAAATGTTGAGAATGAAGATTTTACAATTTTCTTCTTTTCTTATCCTGCCGGCAGTCCTCTCAATTCTTACTTCTGTGCTCCACTCCGACCACAACATCGACGTGCCATCTATGAAGTCGGTCTATTTCGGAATAACCTTCCACTGCCGCGTTAAGCCTCAACGAAAACTTTGACATTTTCTCTCTCTTTCTCTCTCTCTCTCTATTTTGGATGGTCGTTGCTTCCTATCGTCAGGCGCATTTGACCAATGATCCTCCTGTTGGTTAACAGGAGCTTCGTCTGGGGGCGCAGCGGTCTTGCACGAAGCAATGCTGCAACCCATTTTTTTTCAACTTCTTTTTTTTTCAATATAAAAACAATTCTTAATTATTGAAAACAATTTGGTTTTTATGGAGACGCCTCCTGCTCGGGAGACCTTTTGAATTTTTTTTTTCACATATACAGCCCCCTTTACGTGGTTATCCGAACCCCCGGCCTGGATACCGGCGTGAATAAAGGGGGCCTTTTATTCTTCACTTTTTTGTTAATGACACACACATTTCCTCAATTAACATAATGGACTGGCACAACACAAAAACGGAGTCCCACGATAGCACATGGCATCCACGTACCTTCTTTGTGGGCGGACGTTATCAGCACGTCCGTCCACTACCACGGCCACCACGGAACTCCAACTTTAAAACCCAATGTATGATGTATGATCCCACGTCCCACGAGTTGTGTTGCCAGGTTGTCAGTTTTGTTTGATATCGCAACATCAAGCCACAATTATTTGTGATCCCGCTGTTATTTGGGCACAGTCCACAGAATACTACATAGTACCGATATTCTGTGGTATAGCTAAAAAGCATTCTACTGAGATTTGGGGCTTCTTCGTTTGTACTTTTTATTTTCATTAGTAGCTATTAAAAAAAAATTACTGAAAGTACACAGGAGCACAGAATACTTATTCTGCTACAGAAGTGTAATATGGAGTAGACATTGAAAAGTGTTTGTGAATTGAGAATTAAACTTTGAGTGATGAATGAAATTGAAGACTTTTATTCTCTACTGAATATTCGGCACTCTTGAATTTCTTCGTTGAAAACAAACTTCGAAAATAAGAAATTTTGCAGGTTATTGAACTTGAAACTATATACAATAGACCTCATCTGATGAGTATGGCGCCCGTGTATTTTTGCCCAAGTTGTCTACTCTGTGTATTTGTCACTAGTGTCATCTGTCATGTTAATATTTTTTTTTAATTAAATTTGGAGAACACACATTATATACGTGTTTTGTGGTTTCATTCGCTGTTTAAAAAGAGTTGACACTATTCACATCACCCACTATATCGATAAATTATTAGTGTCATTCGACAAATGTAGTTAATGTATATATCTAGGAGCTCCGAGGTTTATGTTGATAATTTTGGAGTTTTATTCGCTGGTTTCATTGTATTATTTTTTCAATTAATTTTCTCAATATAAGGCACTAATTACAAATGCACAGAGTAGCCAACTAAACTTCCAGATTTGTCATTCCTGCCAAAAGTTATTTGCTCTTTCTCTCTGGGCGATCAAAATACAACGAGGAAGGATAGCGAATAACTTCTGGTGGAAATAACTCAATGTGACCAAAAAACACAACTATTAATGACAAGTAAACAGAATAGCTAAGCCAAAAAAAAATTCATGTGCTTCATCTGCTATAGTCTTCTAATAATGCGAAAAAATATGAATAGTTCTCCAAAAATCAAGTGGAGACTTGAAAATTTTTGCGCGAGTCTACTCTGGAAACTCATTACCCGAACCCGAATACGCCTTCTGAATTTTGGGACGGACAGACAACCATTTTTTTTTAAACTTTATTTCAATTTTTTTTGTTACGTGATCCTTATAAATTTTTCATTTATGTGAACAGAGGCGGCGTGAGGCGTGGGCAACCGCCCACGGCCTCGCGGTGCATAGGGCCTCAAAGCCGAAAATAAAATTAAAAACAGTATGGAAAATCCAAAGACTTTCAGTTTTGGCAGTTTCATCCATTGAAGCAGATATAGCATAAAATATAAATTACGAACCAAAATAATTAGGGAGTTCAGTTAAACCAAAAATACAACATTTTTGTTTCTTTTATTTATTCTATTTTTTCACTTTTAACTCCAGACGCAAAAAAGGTGTTACAAGTTTGACCTGTGTATCTATGTGTCTGCTTATAGCATTATAGCTCCTAGACTAGTAGAACGATTTCAATGCGGTTTTTTAATTTAATAGTTATTTTGTCGGGATGGTTCTTAGATATGTTTCATGAAAATCGCTTAAAAGTTACCAGCTCGTTTTCATGATTATAAAGAGGAGTTATGCATTTAATTATGGTTAACAATACATCCACACGACTGATCGAAATAAAAAGCGATATTTTTAGAAGTATGTACAATAACATTTTTACTTTGACTTGATGCTGCAACCAGAACTTTCTGTAAAGGAGCAACTCCTCGACAATTTACAGCAGATGTGGTGTGTTTGGGCTCATTTTAAAGGTCTCAATGAGAAAATAGCCGCAGTATCAGTTACTTTGACGGGGATGAGTGGTTTTTTTTTATTTTTTATTTTGTTGTTTGATGTTCCAAAAAAGTACATAAGTGAAAATGTTGGTGTTTTTTAATGAATGAAAAAATGTTAAATTTCAAAAGTTTTTTTAATTTTATAAACCCTTCTTGCACCATCAGAGGGCCTCGCAAAACGTACCATGCCCACATTAAATTTAGGTCTTGCGCCGCCACTGTGTGTGAAATAAGTAACTCTTCATAATTACAGTAAAGTTCGAAAAGTTTCATCATTATTGAAAACTCTATGTTCGAATAAGGCAGAGTTAAATTTTTAACTATGGATCTTTAAAAATATTCCTTAGTTCCTAGATAATTTTAAAAACCATATGGAACCTTCTTTCCAATATTCTGTGTTTAAACTTTCAGAATGACACAACTGCCATTCACTGAAATGGACGTATGGAAGATAGTTGTTTGGAGAGGAGCCTGTGTAGTCTCATTTCGTAAAATTTGATAGAAGTCAGTATTAAAATTGCTCTCACACAAAATAATTTATTTCAAATGTTGAACTGAGTGATTGAAATATCGAAAACTCTCGCTGTCTTTTGGAAAGTAAATTCTATCTTCAAACTCTCACAAAAATAATACATGCCTCTTTTATTATATTATACCTTTGTTCCTAGGTAATTGAAAAAAAAAACATCATTTTAAGCAAGAGTACAATCAAAATTTGAGGTGAAAGGAAAAAAACATGGGTGGAATTAAATTAAATTTGTATTCAATATTTAACAATACCTAGGAACTATGGAATATTTTTCAATTCAGAGTTGAAAATTTAACTTTGCGCTAATCAAATATCAATATCGAAATATTGAAAAACTGGTAAGTATGTTAAATGCTACAAAAAAACGCTCTCAACATGTATAGTGGTGACTCATAAGACTTGAGATGTCCTATCTGTGTAAATTTTTGGGCCACCCTTAAAAAGTTCTGCCAATCATTGACCTCCAAGTAGTTATTGAAAACTCACACACAAATGCAACTTGTCACTGTGAATTTACAAAATGAATCAGAAAGGTCACTTATGACAATTAGTGCATACATTTCTCTCAACAATCTAGAGTCTACTCTCTTATGAGTGACACATATGACTTTAAATGAAATGGTGATGAGCATAGCCGAAACGTTGGAAATCAAATTGAGAAGGGTGAGTATTTGTTTTATGTCCAATTGGCGGTAAATATATAACTTGATATGAGAAACCAATTGCTTTTCAATGTGTTTCATTAATATTTCAAAAAATAATGAACAAAAAATCATCCAGTCCTGAATAGACTGGCATTCACAATGACAAAGCAGTATCAATTTCTCTTTTTGCAATTAGGTGAAATTATACCTTATTTGTTGCACAAAAATAATCACACTGACTTTCATCATAAATATAATTTCACTTTTCAATTCTTGAAAGCTAGTCAACCTTAACATAATAAACAATGTTTCTAAACTAACACTTTTTCAGCCATTGCGGAGTTTCAAAAAACTCTGGGAAATCTGTTTGTCAGGATGTTCTTTTTAGTGTTTTTCGAATAATGGTCCAGTCTTCTATTATATCTTGGGGCTTCAACATATACACAATATAAGGTCCCGACACAGTTACGGCTTTTCTTCTAGAACGCGATCGAGATCTTGAACACCATTCACCACCTTCTCCCCAGCTGATTTCACTGTTATGCCTATCTTCTTCTAATCGCCTTATAGTATCCATCAGTTCACTATAGTAATAATCACAAGCCAATGATTTTTCACTTTCAAAATTTTGTAAAGCAGCCTGCTCTTCGGCTGCACATTGGTTGGCAATATTTTCCAATCTCATTTGTCTCAAAATACCAGCAACTTCGGTACGAACTCGCATATTCTCCTGCAGTTCCGATAAGGCTACTAAGTACTCTGGTGACTTTCCAGTTTTTACCTCAGCAAGTTGAAGTTCAACCTACGCAAATACAGAGTCAAGCAAATGGTAAATATTCATTTCAACTGCTCACACTACTTTTTCAATAATTTTCAATTAGAGCTAGGTATTTTTGTTTCCTGATAACAAATCTAAATAAAAAAATTGGGGACCTGTCTACTTCCGAGATACAAAAACTCATAGACAAGTGAAGTTTCTTTTTAATTTAATGTCATTAGTCAAAAGACATGAGTTCACCTATGGTAGTTATTGTAGAACGATCTCTTCCAGAAAGCTCAATAACAGATTATTTGAATCTAACTAGCTAACCTAGTATAGCGTCATATAATATTAAAGACTTCTGCAAGCTGATGTTGCAAACTGATATTTCTATAGTTTTTCTCTTCAATTTCATATACAAGTGGTGATTTCAAAGGTGTAATTCTGAAAAAATACAATTTTGAGGTATGGAAACAGTGGAAGTGGCAAATAAGTGAGTTCCTAAAATATAGTCGTATATTTGAAAGCAGACAGGCAACGACAAGTTTTGACTTGAAATTTGTGATTACAGTACAAATGGTACAAACTAGCGCAAGCTATTACAATATTTACCCTGCCTACCTCACCTGACTCATTCGTTCTCTATAGAGTTGCTCACGAAGAAGTCCAAATTGAGATTCTAAATCCTGAACATGCTGCAATAAGGAGTTTCTTCTACTTTCACATTCACTTTCATCCATTTCAGAACTGTCATCTGAATCTGGTTCGTCTTCAGTGGATTCGTGGGCACCATCATTTTCACGGCTTGAATTTGACCGCTCAGATTCATTGCCAGATAGTTCATTGTCACTAACATCTACTGCGGAACTTGATAACTTGATTGGCGGCATCTTGCAAAGTCAGGAATATACAAAAGTAGAGATTTCACATCGAAAATTTACCTGGGATGGTCTTATATTTAGAGCCTAAAATCAAAGTTCTATGTATAGGTAATGGTTTAGAATATTCACAATAAACCGAGTTTTCTTGAATTCCACAGTTTCCTGAGGAGATATTTTGTGATTTCTGTTTACTATTTCTATACGTCAATTTTTAGGTTAGTTTATCTCTTACTCTTACCATGTTGCCAATTATAACATATTTCCACCATGTGTCAGTGGTGCCTACAGAAAAAATGTGTACCACTGGGGGCAGGACACTTGTCTGTTCAACAAATGGTGACATCAAACGGTAAATTTGTGAAACGGTTGTGTTCAGCCTTTGTAGTCTATATACAGCTATAAGCTCAATAATAATTATTCAAAATAACATACTTCAAGACATCGTCAATCGATTGAAGTGCTGAAAAAGACCATGAGTCGTTATTGGTAACGTATAGCTCGTTCATTTTTATGACGTATTTGCCAATAGCTTGTGTGATTTGCAGATGGAGTATATGTGAAAGTCATATGACGGTGAATCCGTATCACTAAGTATTTGCTGTAACCACAGTCTACATAACTCATATTTATTTTTTAGGCGTAAAACGCGCTTGTGTGATTATTGTTCCTTTATGGGAAAGAAAGGTTTTAGCTTTCTACTTCCCCATCTTCTTTGTGTTGGAGACAGATCGCGAGCCTAAAAATATTATCCATTAAGCAATAGGAGCTAATCTAATCGTCAAGTCTATATTTAGCTGTACGAGAAGTGAGAAGTAGTCGAGACGTATGTCGTTAGAAATCACGACTCAGTTGTAAAGAATTGTATGATGCCATATTTCGAAATAGTTTACTCATATTAAAAAGTATTATTTTGTAATATTATAAAATTATATTGTTATACTTAGAAGCGTATTTGTCTATTGCATTTTTGGGAAAGAAAGTTTTTGGCTTTCTACTACTCCATCTCGATACAAAAAAATTAGGGAATCTTCCAAAGAAAGGAAGGAAGTAATCAATTTGAAAATAAGTTACTCCATATATGGATGTGTAGATCATGCAATTCTATTGTATTGTAATGAATTATTTGGTTGAGGAAAGAGCTTATAAGAAAATAAGTGGAAAAAAAAGACAACTAGAATAACATTAGTCATTTTCTTTTCTTATGCTACGTACACACATCAATTTATGTATCGTCACTGTGAATTGATCAGTTACAATATTCAATCATACACTATATTTGACACGCGTTCTAGCCGTAAGTTATGAAGATGAGTTCTGTGCAACAGTTCCACAGTTAAGTAATAATGGATTTTGATTGGTATTCCCGATTAGCGTTTGAGATCTTCAGCGTTGAAGTGAAACTGAAAACAATTTTAAATTGATTCCTGAGCGCAGTTTAAAATGCATAGAAACTCTGGTATTTTTATCGATTCCCTTTTGGTTTGTGCAAAACTCTCGTCGCGAGAAATGAGACTGACCAACTTTTTATGTATATTAATAGATGGTGAAAGAATAGAAATCTGTCGCATGCATTCCATTCAAATCTCCAATTTATAGGCAAATAGTAAAAAAAATCTCACCTAATATCAATATATTCCCAAATGTAAATAACATTAAAAATTAAAAGTGCCAATTTGACATTGTCGAGTAGTGCCAATTGAGGTGTACTCACTTCCTCTGTGAATCGAATACTGAAATAAAAACGAATAGGTAAAACATAGACAATGACCAGGGTTTCTATCACAGAACCATTGTATATAGACTAATATAGTCTATATACAAAGACAGAACTATAACATAAAAATCTTGCATACAAATGAATGTGAAAATTGGTTATGTTAACTGTTTTGGGCTTTGTTGTGTTTTGAGAGTAAGGTTTTTTATGTCATTTTTAGAGACATTACAAGCTGATGATCAGGTGAAATAATTCAATTAGCCAATGGAAAGCATAAAAACCACTTCGATTTGTAAAAACAGCTTACCGAGGACTTGTTTTTGTTTCACCTTCCTTCTTAGTTCTAATATTTCGATAGAAGTCATATCTGAATGATATGTATATCCAGTGAACTCAATATTACGTGTCACTGTGTCATTGTCACAATGACTGTGTATATCACATCTGACATCATTGTCTAAATGTCATATGTCATTCGTGATTCTTTCACAAATCACAGTTTTCTGTTTTCTGCAACGTTTATAAGGTATAATATATAGTTTTCTGTATTTTTGAAGGAAAAGAGGAAGATGTCAACAAGCTGAATCGAAAAACGAAAGTGTCAAAACCACTCAAAACTGTCATGTGAAACAAATGTCCACAATCTCCGAAATTAAACGGAAAGTAATAAATATAACTGATTAAAAACTGAATGATTTACTTTTTGGATAAACTATTTATTAAAAACATATGTTTCACAATGACATGATTAGATACCTATTTTTTTATGAGACATTACACAACCTGATACCATTAAGAAAATTATCTTGAAAACATGTAAAGGTATAGTGCAAAGCAAACATAGATTGTTGACATAATCCCCGTAATGTTTAATTTAGATTTTAAACATGTTCTCAAAGTACACCACTGCTACTGTATGTGTATATTACTGCTTATTTATGAAATCAAAAAGTATGAAGTTCGCTAGAACTTATGGAAACAGGTAATCTATAACAAAGTTGTTTATTACATATTTTCAAAGCAGTCATTTAATCTGTCTTTCTTCCTGTAGAACTTGCACGATAGGGAACTAAAATGTCCTAGGATATCATTACTTGGCAATCAATGATTCAGTTTGCAAGTTTAACGATGGGAAAAGAAAAGGGCAACTCCTCTTATGTCAAATCAGAAATTCAAGATGATAATCCTTCTGATTTGGTGGATGATGAAAACACCCAGTTTTCTCTAGATCCAAAGCTGCAAATGTATCTTGCACAGATGTCACAGGAATCAGGATGCTGGGGAAAGTTCTTTCCAATACCTTTTGAGAGGGCTGCGCATAAGTCATGGTGGGATCCCACATTTGACTCGGAAATACTTGAAGAGCAATACAGGAAGAGCTCCAATACCAGAAACAAAATCAAATTCAGGTGAATTGCTTGATCTAATTGCTATTATAAATATGTGAAGAACTTGGATATGACTGAATTGTATACAGAAGTGCAGTGAATTAAATCTGATTAGATATATATATATATATATATAAATCAACTAGTTCCAAAATTATCAAGGTTACAAAATTATTTAGAGATCAGGCCACAAAATTTGTGAAAATTGAGGGTAGCTACAGTTTTACACAATGCATTATTTGCATTGTGCCTCAAGGATCTTTTTTTAATTACATAAATTCAATATCAAATTTTAAACTGCAGGAATCTGTGTGTTATTGCCTGTCACTGCATTGTTTTCTCAAAATAAGCTCAAACACTAATGACCTAGTGATATAGTTAGTGTTGCACACTTTTGTTGATAGATGGTGTATAAATCAAATTCTGTAATTGATGTTTCAATGTTTATTCTGATATTTCTATGGTAGTTTTTTATATTAGTATGAGGCGTTTTCTGGCACTTAGATATTCAAAACGGATTCGTCTATGATTCAAATACATTAATTCTCGCGTTGAAACGATGACATCACATCAACTAAGATTTGAAACGTGTTCATGATGATTCAAAACTAGCGTGAGGGAATTTGACGTTACGTTACGTCAGTTTCTGCCTTAGTTATACAAGTCAATCTTTACATCCTTATGATACCAATATTACATCCATGGTCAATATGTCCAATTATCACATTGAAATCTCTAAAATTTACATAAAACTGTCCGATCTTAATAGCAACAAAGGCCCTAGTTCTGATGGAATTCCTCCAACTTTTCTTAAATCATTTTTCTATATATTCAATAATTCCCTATCATCTGGCAAATTCCTGGACTATTGGAAAACCTCATATGTCACCTCAATTTATAAATAAGGCCGAAAATCCGACATGTGTAATTATCGTCCCATTTCTATTCTAAGCGCAATCCCTAAAGCTTTCGAGAGCATCATTACCTTACCTTACTTATGACTGCTCCCCAATTATAGGGACTCAACAATTCGGATTTACATCCAAAAAGTCAGCTGAACTGGGTCTAATTGCCTATGTTGATTTTTTGCCTGATGCTCTGTCTAAGGGTTTGCAATTTGACTCTGTGTACACTGTTTCTCCAAAGCTTTTGACAAAGTTTCATGAGCTATTGATCCATAAACTCTGTTTATATGCTGTTGATGGGTAAATATTGCAGTGGCTCAAGATTTTTCTTACGGAAAGAATGCAAATTGTTAGAGTTAATCATTACTATTCTCACACCATCGCAGTTACATCGGGTGTTCCACAAGGTTCACATTTGGGACTACTGTTGTTTATCCTTTTTATCAACAATCTAATCAGCTGTTTCCAAGAGAGCGAAGCTTTGCTATTTATCGACGATTTGAAATGTTTTAAAATAATTAAAAGTGAAGCACATTGTGTCTACAAAACGATATACATTGCCTATCTAACTGGTGTTTGCAAAATGGTATGTGTTTGAATGCATCCAAATGCCAAATTCTTCGCTTTCATCGAATCACTTTCGAATATAGTATAAATAATCGGACCTCACATTCTGCTACTGAAACCAGAGACCTAGGTGTGATCCTAGACTCCACACTTAGCTATAAATCACACATTTCCACTGTAATTCAAAAATCTATGAAGATGCTTGGGTTTATAAAGAGAACCCCCTGTGATTTCACCAACATCACTGCTATTAAATCTCTTTATTTTTCCCTGGTTAGATCTCATCTCCATTATTGTTCCACAGTTTGGTCCCATCAATACGTTACACAAAAAGTGAAACTCGAGGCCGTACCTCACAATTTCCTGCGATATATTGCCTTCAAAATGCGTGTATACTATGACTATACTGCATTAGAATGCATTTTGAACATACCTTCTCTTGAGGCTCGCAGAAAACATAGAGATTCAATACTTCTATTCAAAATTGTCAACAGACTGAGTATCAGCCCCGAGCTTCTCTCCAAAATATCTTTACATGTCCCCAGTCATTCAACAGTTGCAAACGTATTACATTTCTTCTCACAAATTCAATTATTCATACAACAGTTTTATTCCGAGAACACTTCGATTGGCTAACTCTTTAAATAACCTTCAAATCTTTAATATATAAGTTTCCCGCTTTAAAAACCATATTCTTCACCTAGCCATCTAATACTCTCTGCGTGTGTTGTTGTATTGTGTCTAGTGTCACTTGCCTGTAAGAATTATATTAGTTCATATTGTTATACATTTTAATTTTTCTTAAATAATCTACTCATTATCTTATTCTTATAATTTACTTTTAATCCACTGTATTGCATCAAGTACCACATAGCACTGTACTACTTATATCTGAATTGGGCTTGCCTGTGTATATACATAAATAAATAAATGAATAACAATAATAATAATGAAAGATGTCATATTTGGGGTCTATTTTTTTCAGGTATGCTTTATTGTACCTGATAGTAATCTCAACGACATGGTTAGTCTATTTCTTCGTTGCTGGCCTTCTGGGAGATAAACGCCATTGGCCTATAGTGTGTGGACTCCTGCTAGTACTGATCATCTGCCTGGTGGGATTTCATCTCTTCACCTACACACTAGTATACGATCGAAACATAATCTTTTCGACATTGGCCTTGTCTATTCTGCTAGCAGTACTGAGCCTACTATTTTTAATCATAACTCAACCACCTCCGATCGGAAATTTCTCGCTCTGCATCCAACTGCTCTTCCTCATATACACCCTGGTACCGTTAAAGCTGTACGTCAGCCTCATGTTGGGTATTTGTTACTCGCTCGCTTTCGAATCAATCGTTTATTATCTCCAACAAGACGAGAGTAATGCTGTGCCGGCGTGTGCCATGAGGTTGCTATGTCATTTGGGTATACATCTCATGGGATTCCACATAGGTTTAATGAACATCGTTCGAATGAGAAACACATTTATGAAGGTCGGGCAGAGTTTGCTGGTACGCCGACAACTGGAACTAGAGAAGAAGCTGAAGGAGAACATGATCCATTCGTTGATGCCCAAGAGCGTCGCTGATTGGCTGAAGAAAGAAGATGAAATTCTTATGAGGAGGCAGTCGTCCGATTCTACTAACGATATTAGGTCGATTTTTCGTCCGTTCAATATGGATCACATGGAAAACGTCAGCATTTTGTTCGCAGATATCGTGGGTTTCACAAAGATGTCCAGCAATAAAAGTGCTGAGGAATTGGTCGATATTCTCAATAGCTTGTTTCAGCGGTTTGATTCGTTATGTAAGGTAAGGTTATTTTTATTTATGATCCTCTGCTTCAATAAAATTGTAGTAAGGGTTTAGTAAATATAAAATTTTAATAATAATAATAATATTTATTTCTTTGGTTGAAAAGTACAGTTGACAGAAATCAATGCACAATAAACAAAGAAAATGTCAATTATAAAAGTAAATGTAAAAACATATAAATGTAAATAACTACATGTAACCATATTATAAGTCAGTCAAAATAATATAAACAACACAATAACACAAACAGTGATAAACATCCATAAGTAATAAAAGTAACATATAAAT
>WOGL01000256.1:0-16673 GCA_015342145.1 Leptinotarsa rubiginosa | reverse complement strand
ACACGTGTCGAGGTGTTAAAAATAACGATTTGGTGGTGGGAAAAAACTCCAGTAATATTCATTACTACACCAAAGGTTCCAAACAGTGCATCATATGTTCTTGTTCAATTCAAAAAAGTCAAATTAACTTCTCAGAGCTAAACTTTGTATATACGATCCCTGCTTAAGATTAGATAACATATCAAATAATTGTTCTACAAGTTTAAATAATGAAATATATAACAATTATTATAATTATACTTTGAAACACTGAATTGTTAATTTAAAGTAACTAAAATAGTATTTCCAAGTGTCGAGTTTACTTTTATTCCTAGTGATTTTCATTGCAAAACTTTCGGGTTTGAGACCTTGAATATCCTAGGCAACATTTCCGTCATAGAATGAAAGACTTGATTCGAAATCCCAGGAGGAAGCATAAACTGTAGATTTTTTAAATCAGAACCTCCCCAAGAAGCCATCTCTATCATGAACCCTTTCACACACTTGAAGACTAATTCCGCCCTCTTCTCACACCAAGAAATGGTCATATCTTCTGTCATTTCATACTGCAAAAGCAATGGAATAGTTAAAGATGTGATATCATTCGAGCAAGCAGTTTTTAGTATATTCCTCAGTCCTAGTACCACAGGATGTCTACTGTTTATGTCACTTCCCCTCAAACTGTCATCAGACACCATGTGAAAAATAACATGGACCTGAGCCAGGTTTGAATGCCTAGTTATGTAGAAGTCGCCGGGAGCTAAAAGTTCACTGTTTGACTTTCTACTTGCACTCCGCTGCTCGCTCTTCAAATATTTTTGTGCTATACTGGAGATTTTATTCAGCTGGTCTTCGACATGTGGGAAGTGGAACTCGGTTGAAACCTGGCAAACTTCTTGGAACTCTTTGGTGATTCGAGAACCTATTTTATTGTCAGCCAAGAGTACCAAACCAGATAAATCATTTGAATAGAGAGCCAAAGCAGTTTGGAGCAGTTGTGGAGTAGGTTCGGACAGTTGTCTATTATCCTCAATAGAGCAAAGATTCATCACACTAGCAGATAAAATGCGAATATTGTGCATCTGTTTCAGTTGAGATCCCAAGTGAATAGTGAAGCTTTCCTCTAAAATGGGAGTTTCCATCAGTTCTCTGTCGCAGCTGTTAGGGGGTATCAATATCTCTGGAGGGGTAAGAGGAGAGTTCGGAGTAGGAAGAGAACTGTTAGTTTGGTTATCTTCAAGCATCTGCATCAACCACTCACGATATTCCCTTCTTTGAGCTTCTTTGATTGTATCCAATTCGCTTGTTAGTTTTCCCTGAAGCAGAGCATGAGCCTCGTAGTGCCTTGCCACCAACTCATTAATTTTAGTTTCAGTCATGTCTTTTTCCAGTCTATCAACGGCATTGTTCATTTCCTTGCTCTGACATTCTGAGAGTTCTTGTATCAATATGTTTTTCTCCTCAGTTTTTTGTCGAACAGTTTTAGAATACATGTGTTCTAATTGAAGGATTGTCTCCAAGGCTGGAGAGTGAACCATTTTGTGGTATGCTGTGGCAAAAAGTTCATCATCAGAAGCGCATCTACGTTCTCCATATTCAGACATTTCTTCCTTCATGACCTTCTCCCATTCTTTGGTGACATCCTCTAAATTGATTTTGTTCTCTTTAGCATCATTGATCAGCTTCGAGGTAGCTTCATTGAAGTATTCGACACTTCTGTCTCTGATGAATGACAACAAGTCTTCGGAAAATTCCTCCTCACAATATACAGGTAAATTATATTTTGTTAACAGTATTTGTACCAATTCACTCAATGGTTCTTCACACGGTATTACTATATTATGTTCAATTCCGAATTCAGGGTTGACATATATGTAGGATTTCTTTAAATGGGGCATGACTACTCCAATAAATTGGGTATGAAGTTTTCTAGTTCTTTCAATGCCTCATACTAGGAGATTAGGTGCACAATCAGGATCAAAAAAGAAATTTTTTTCCGACAAAAAAATTTCAGCACCAAGTAACTATTAATTGCCGAATCAACATCAGTTGCAAAAGTTGTTTATTTTTCTTAACTAACCTAACCTCAAACTCATGTCACTGTCAATATTTTGTGTGTGTCACCAATTTCACCAAAATCGCTTGTGAGTGGAGATGCATACATCCTCTTTTATGAAAAGGAGGAAGTTATGAAATATATTTTGTATCGTGACCACAGTATTTCTGTATATCGTGACATTCGCGACCACCGACATATCGATCATCGCGACTCGCTTACTATTCTGTGTTAGCTATATAGCTATTACTGTGATTCTGTGTCGCGAACACATGACCAACGATACTTCAGAATAGAAGAAGCAACTCTATTCTATGACACAATGACAGTTATTACTAAAATAACAAGGTCATTGGGTTTTTAAACAATCCATCTTTCTCATTTCCTTAAACTGTCTCTTGCAAATTCGCGAAGTAAATAGTGACAGATGAAACAGTAAAAAGGGGTTTCATTAAATATTGAAAATATTGATTGATAAAGAGAGGCGTGAGGCGCCTGAGGAAGATAAAGTACGACATGTCACATTTACTATATTTGACAGGAGAATCATTATAAGATATGTTACGTGCTTTCAAGAAACACTTTATTGTAAGATTTTCACTGAATAGTTTACAAAACTGCATCACTTGTTGAGTATAAAATAGTAATATCCCAATAAATAAATATTTCAGGGTTTTGATAAATGAAAGTAATCCCATTTATTATTTTGATTTTACATGAACTACAAAAACAAAGTGAATTGAAAAGTCTTACAGTTCAAATAGAAGAAAAAAATTCTCGTAGATGATCAATCAGACATTTAAATTCCTATATTTTGTATAGCTGTTGCTCGTCACTTCGAATGCGGCGTGAACTTCATTTTTTGGGTTTTACCAGATTTTATAACAGCAGAAAGTTTTCATGTATTTGCCTATCCTTAATTTATTAGAAAATTGTTTCACAAACTTCAAATATAATTCACCAAAGTTTCAGCCAAATGAACTCAATAGTATTTTCATAGTATTTTTTCCAACAAATAATTGTTTGTTTTTAAAATTGACACAACTCTTTCATGAACCGATTTGAATAAATCAAACAGTGAAGTAAGCTTACCAGTTTTTCCACAGCACATTAGTGAAAACCAGATCCAAATCGGTTAATCGTTTTCGAAATTATCTCTCACAAATGCACAGTCAAACAGATGGCGATCAGTTTCTCACATTCATTGTATGTATTGATTTACTTTCTTCAATTTTGATAACATTAATGTTTTCTGAGTTTTCATTTTTCGTATTTTTGATTGACGGATTCAAAGTTTTCATTTCATTGTTCAAAATTATTGTTTGAGTCATTTCAATAAGCTTTTTGGCAGGTTTCAATAGAGTTGAACAATCTAGACAAACGAAGTCCGAAACACTATACTTCGTATCGATGAAGGAAGTCCAAGTTATCCTTCTAGTATGCAGTCCGCAATCACAGAATTTTGGAACCCTACTGCTAAGATAATAGTGACAGACATAGGAAAAAAAATAGTCGAACATAACCTCACATTTAGTTTGATGTTTTCTTTGCCTCGAGTACCTTGCTTCTTGGAGGCGTGTGACAGGTTTGACAGGATTAAAAATTTTTGAAAACAGAAATGCCATCAACATCTTTAAAATGGCAAATTGCTTTTGGTTTAGGAGCGGCGGGAGCTTTAGGATTAGCTTATTGGTACTTGAAAACCAACAAAACCCAAACGATACAAACCGTCGAATCAACTGTAGATAAGGAAAAAGAAGAGACGCCTTTTCAAAAAGCTCAGAGGTTTAAAAGTGAAGGTAATAACATGTTTAAAAAAGGGAAATATGATGAGGCCATAAATCTGTACAATCAGGCCATCGATACAATCCCAGAAGAATTCAAAACTGATTTGTCGACTTATTACCAAAATAGGGCGGCTGCCTATGAGCAGTTGAAGAAATGGAGCGCCGTGATTTCAGATTGCACCAAGGCTATTGAACTCAATAACCGCTATGAAAAAGCCCTTTATAGAAGAGCTAAGGCTGAAGAAATAATCAAAGATTGGGAAAATGCCCTTGACGATATAACATCAGTGTGTCTACTACAAAACTTTGGAAATCAAAATGCCCTCTTGATGGCTGATCGTGTATTGAAAGAACTGGGGAAAAAGAATGCTTCCGAGGCAATTAAAACTAGGAAACCTGTCATACCTTCAAAAAGTTTCATAAAAACTTATTTCTCGTCTTTCTCCCATGATCCTGTTTACAAAAAACTGTTGGAAACTACTGATCCTTTAGGTCTGGGTGATTTGAAGGGTAAATATGTATTTTACTGTATGTGTGGTAATGTGGTAGATCAGAGAAAAACCAGGCAAAAATTTCATTTCTCGAAGTACCCTTATTTTAAAATATATAGCCAAATGCTAATAGTTAAAGCAAACAAATTATTGTGACCTGAAATGAAAATTAATTAATAAATGGGTTAACAATAAGTGAAATGTCAAATATATACAAACAACAACAATATAAATGATGGGAAATATAAATGAAATAAAAAAGAAAAAAAAAACAAATGTAGTTCATGACATTTTGATTGTTAGTATACACATGGTCTTCAGGAGATCCTTTCCTATTAGTTTCCAGTTGAGTGAAATGCAGACAGCTTTCCCACATGATTAATGGTTTCCATAAGTTGCGTATCTCCACACTAGCCTGGCTGAATGTGTTATTTCAACATATATGTAGTTTCTTTGAACTTTCTTTCAAACCAGCGTTCTTTTCTGCTGATGATTTCTACTTTGGACCACTTGATGTTATATTGAAATTAAGCTAAAACCAGTCATAGGGAGGAACATTGGTTTGAGATAAAGTTTAAAGAAGTTGCATATATGTTGATCAAGAATGCATTCAGCCAAACTAGTGTGTAAATACACAACTCATTGAAACATCTAATTGAACGGCCAACGGTCTGTGTTGAACTGATAGGAGGGAGGAAAGAGTTGGGAGCAATGAAAGTGCACAAATGACCTATTAATAGTCTCAAATATCAGGAATAGGCCAGTTATCACTCGAAGATGATTTTGGATACTAGCAATCAAAACGTTGTTTACTAACTTGGCTTAAATTCTTTTCTTATTTATAACATTTTTATTTTTTTGCATTTTTTCATCATTTATCTTGATTGTTACATTTCTATTAATAATTTATTTGCTTTATAAATGAGAGTACTTACATTTTTTGAATGTTTATGTTCATCAGTTTTTCTTTTGGCCTAATATTTTCTTTTTCAACTAACTCATTCGAATATTTAGGTTTGATAATTTGTATTATTTTAATATTTCATTCATTTTCATTTTATTTGTTCTCCCATAGTTTTCAAATCTGTTAACACCTTTAGAGACAACAGAAGTCTGAACTTGTAACATTCCTTAAGAAACACTGTCAATCACTTTCAAACAAACGTAGAACAAAACTAGATAGCATAACAATAATCATTTAAATAATACATAAGTACAATTTTATTTTTTTACATCAACATTTGTTGATGAAGAATAACTGCTTTGAAATATGAAATATTTGGTTTGTTTCTCCTCTTGTCTACCATCTACCATGGTATCTATCCTGATAGAGGTATTCCATATGAATCTCTTACCATAGCATTCACTATTGAAAGTCTTGAATTATGCAGAAAACTTGCTGGAATAATTTTTATGTATAAATTACTGCACAACAATGTGGATGCTATGGAGGTATTATCTCTTTTCTTTTTACAGCCGACTGGCCAGAACCAATTTGTATCTCAAGTCACCTATCTTTAGCATTTGCAATAATTTCAATTCAAATTCAAATTTGTGTGATATCAATTTTGATTTCCTAGAATATATTGTTGAAACTGCATCTCAGTATTTCATGGATAATTTTTAATTTTCTGGTATGGTTTCTTTTTATTTTATTATATTATATTTTTGTTATTCATTTTCTCAAACTGTAACTTTGTAGTTATAAGCACCTATATTACTTTTTTAACCAACTTGGTTAACCCTGTAAATGGTTTTTAACTGTTGAGTAATAAAAGCTATTATTATTATCATTGTACTGTATAACTAAATATTTTTATTTATTTACGTTTCTGTGAAATACATATTTCAGGATTCCTCAAAGCCAAATTGGCATTTGCAACTGAAAAGTATGAAGAGGTTATACCAGCCTGTACGGAGGAACTAAATTTGAGTGAATCTGAGTCAAGTTACAAACTAGAAGCACTCTCACTGAGGGCATCCTTTTATTTTCTGACGGGACAATTTAAGGAAGCTGAAGAGGATCTGACTGCCATCATTGAAACTGAAGATGCAGATCCTTTGATAGTTGTAAATTCACTAGTCAAAAGGTCATCAATCAAAATGCAGACTGATAGAATTCAAGATTGCCTCGCAGATTTTGATAAAGCAGCTGAACTGGGCCCAAATGTGTCAGGTACGGGTCAATTCATTCAATTCAATTCTGAACATACTTTGTTACAAGACAAATTCGTTTGGACCAAATGATAGGTAGTTTCGTCAACTACTTACGTAGAATTAAACATACCTACACGTGATTGAGTAAAACTAACTAAAAACTTGAGCTAATGCTTAGGCGTTCTATCAGAAATTTTTCAATATCAAAAAACTTCAACTTTGAACAAAAATATTTATTAAATTAATCACACCAAAAAGATAAGTTACTTGAGTCTAGCTGTAACAGTTCTCAACTAAAGTTTGAGATCAACTGCAAATATTAGATAATAGCTGTGGTTGTATAATTGGGCTTATATGCGATCCTTGAGGAACACCAGATGTAACAGAAATTTGATGGATGATGATAGGGAACCAGCATATTTAATATAATGAATCCTAATCACTAAATATCTCTTTATTCATCTTAACATGTTACTATTGATGCCTAATACTAGGCAGACAAGGCAGCTTGTACAGAGTCGCACTAAAGAACAATCAAAGCTTTATTTATTTTTTTAATAATATGCAGCTGGGTATAGGAGAATTTTTTAGGTGGAGTGTAGGGAGACAAAGTAGCAATTTCTTTTAAATTTAAAATACCGTATATGTACACACCACAGGCATTGAAACGTAACTCACCACTCCGACCCTGTAGCGATATACCTGAATGAATTCTGCCAGCCGATTGCAGTTGAATCTGATTGAGCAGCGTAACGGGGCTTGTTTATTTCACCCAATAGATGCAAATGTGTGTGGTGATCATGCTTTGATCTCTCATCTATCATTGTTTGAGTTACTTTATTTGTTGATGGACAGAGTTCAGGTTATTCGAAAGAAAATGTTGATGAGTTGAAGGTGGATCTACCAGATATAAAGTCATGGTGGTGTTCATTTATTATGCTTTTCATATCAAACGTGTGTTTTTTAATTATCAAACAGTCCAGTAATTTGAGAATTTCAGATTGCTAACTCACTGTATGGTAGTTTTTAATGTTCTCTCATCTCCATATTTGTGGATTGGAGTTAGAAAACTTTGCTTCCAGAATTCAGAAAAGGTTCCCATGGATAGAAAAAGATTAAAAATTGTTTGTAAGGGTTCTGCTAAAGTTAATGTTGAAAAAAAAACTAGAAGTGAACCTTCTTTACATTTATATGTATTTCACTCATGAACATTTATCACAGTCCAGAGATAATATATGTATGTAACTAAGATGATAGTGTACTGAATCATGTAGCATCAGATGGTTTTGTTGTTTTTTTTTTAAATATTAAGCTTTATTATCGTAAATGTATTCAAACTATTTTGAATTAGAAATACCTCAACTTGCGGCTAGTCTTAGACTTTTAACCTACCATCTTTACTCATATTTGAATGTTTACTTACAACTTTACAGTAGTTAATTCAAATGAAATCGAGAGATTTAAAAAAATTGTAAAAAAATTTTTATCGAATGAAAGCTTCTACTCTCTTGAATAATATGTGATTGTATTCATATTAAATTGTATTATATACATAGTTATTTGTTAGATGTTTTTCATGCAGTCTTGTAATGCTAATATATAGAACTCTGTGGGATACCATAAAATAACTCATTGTAATCTTGTAACTATATGTAACTTTGGTTACCAAAAATGTCAAGTTTTTCAAGAGAAACATCAATAATTTTTTCAGATGTTTATCACCACAGAGGGCAGGTCAAGCTGTTGATGGAGAGAACGGATGAAGCCAGATCAGACTTTCAGAAAGCCGTAGAACTGAATCCAAATTTTGCTGTAGCTGTAGTACAAAAATGTTATACAGATTATCGATATGCCATGCAAACCCAAGACGTAGGCATCCTTATGCAGAGCATGAGAGATTTCCAGGCAGCCACTGAGAAATTTCCTGATAACCCAGAGACTTTCATCCTGTTTGCTCAAATCAAAACGGAAAAGCAGGAATTTCAGGAAGCCGAAGAATTATATCAGAAAGCTTTGTTAATCGATCCTCACAATGCTTCAATATATGTTCACAGAGGACTTCTGCTTCTGCAATGGAAGGGTGAAATTGAAAATTCAGTAGAGTTGATGAGACAAGGGATAAGAATCGATGAAAAGTCTGAATTCGCCTACGAAACCTTGGGTACTGTAGAAGTTCAGAGGTAGGAAGAATAGTAAATTTTGTATCACATACATCAATAAAACATTTCGTACTTTTTTAGGGGTAACTTGGTATTAGCTATCGAACTCTTCAACAAAGCCATATCATTAGCCAGGTCAGAAATGGAAATGGTGCATTTGTTTTCTCTTCGAGATGCTGCTGCTTCTCAACTGAAGATTTCTTCAAAATTGGGTGTTGGTCCAGATCTTCTCAGAGGAGTCTCATAATAAGTTGTTTTTATTGTTTTGTTGATTTTTCATGTGTTATGGAATGAAATTATAGTGAATTCAAAGAAAGGGTTGAATGTAAATACAAATCATTCCAAAATAGTAGTAAAAACTTTGAGTATATTACTTTTCCACTGAATTATTTTCCACAGCCTCTTTTGTTTTACATAACTGAAAGTGTGTTCTCATTTATTGAATAAATGAATATATGACTGATATCACTCTATATTTTAACGAATTGCTAAAAGTAATCTCATGCCACTGTAAGTAAATTTATCTTTAGTTACTGAAGATTCAAGGATAGGTATTGCTAGGTTTGCAAATATTTATATTTTATGTAAACTAGATGAAATATAAATATTTATCTCTCTAGAACATTCTATATTGTGTGAAAAAAATAAGTGAAACCTGAAGATAGAGAAATGATTTGGTTAAAACAAGCAAAACATTTCAGAGTGATGAAAAAATAACACAAAAGTTGAGGAACTGAAGAAGCATATTATAAAATGCCAAAATATTATCAAGAAAAAATTTGGAGAACCATTCAACTAGTCTTTTATAATATTGCCTTGAGCTTTACTTTAAATTATTTGGCTTATTATCTTATAATTACTGATTTTTCTTGTGCAAACTCAATTTTCTTTACATTATTCATTTACATTTTTAGAGAAAATGTCACTTTCAGAGGGCATATTGATGTTTCACTAGGAGAAGATTCAATTGATAACAAACGTTATACAAAATTCCTTAGGTTACACATTGATAGAAGACTGAATTTCGATAACCAACAGCAAACTAGCATCGGATGTTATGCAGTTCAATGAACTTGGAATGTCCAAGGTAAAGATGGTTTACCATCACCCCCTTCCGGAGGGTTTGGTAACAACAACATGCAGGTCATTTCAATCTAATGAAAACGGGCAATATGATACATGTGTAAATCAAAAAATCGAGATTCGAGTATGTCTGGCAGTAGTAGCATTATTCATATTGGAAACTGCACGCCTGATAAGAAAACAGAATAGCTTTGAAGCCATCCAAACGAATTATAGTATTCCAACCTCAAATCTTGGAATATTAATGGAAAATAAAAATCTCAACAATCTTTAAAAAATCATTGACAACACTCTATGAGAGACCATATTAGTACGTTGCTGGCTTTTTAATAGAATATTTCAAATCGGATTTAATTCCAATACTAAAGTCATCTTGTGTTAGTGTAACTACCCTCGCCTGACGTAGCATCATTTATTATTTGACTAATTTTGTTATATGTTTCGTTTTAAATTATTTAGGTTTATTTTTACGACTAATATGTGTTTTGTCAAGATATGCTTTGTCAATAAAAATTTTTGTTCTTCTGACCAAAAAGAATATTTCTTTCTCTTTTTCTCTAATTGATAAAACTTACAATCTAAAATTACATCATATAAAAAATGAAACAATTACAAAAACGTGACTCTTCAATACTGTTCAATCAGTGACCTCAAAATGTTTTTTGTCTATTTATAAAGGGTAAACGGTAATTTCAAGAATTGAGAGGGCAAACTTTTGAACAGGTGGATTTTTGTCTGTCTTGTGTGTTTTTTTTGTCTGATAATTTAAAATATTTTGTTCGTAAATGTAAGAGAAATAATCAGGTGTTACAACTGTATTTCTTTCATTATTATTGACGATTAGAAAAAAAGTAAGACAGTTTTTCATTTGATTTACTTTAATATCATTATTGTATTAATATACAATTATTTAGAAGGACGGTGCAGAATAAAAATTATATAATGTATAAACTAAATAACAAAAAATGTACATATTTGGAAGGCACTTTAGAAAACGACAACCTATTGCACTCCGTGAATCACAAGAGAGGGCATACCATTTTGAATAAAAAAATTTCCTGACCAGTTCAAGTATATTTTGTTGAAAATTCAATGCAAGGATACAATAATCAGTAGTAGTAGTAAACAAATGACTATTTTTGAAAGAGAACCCTCCAGTGATTCACATAGGAATGAAAAACTTAACGGAATAAATAAATATGTTCAAATTTATAAATAAAGTATATTTACAAAAGCTTTCTACATCACAATTACTAATGTCAAATATGCAAGCCGTGTTACAGAATAGAGAAGGAGTTTCACATCTGTCGAAGAAGTTGAGAAATAAATAATCAAAAGGAATAACTGCATATATCGGAAGCCAATTTTGGCTTCCGAAACGTAAAAATAAGTATTGTATTATTTCTTAGCAATTTTTTTGATAAGCAAAATTGTTAAATACGGCAAGTTACTGGTAAATAGAACATTTTTCTTTGTGAAAAATACTTTGATTTTACGCAAACTAAAAGGTTTGCCCTTTCTACACTTATATAAAGTTCTTCATTATAATTTTTATATTTTTTCAGATTGTGGAAGGTAAAAAATACCCAAAAAAGTCGATGAAAAAATTAATTTTCAACTCATTCAAAATTTCAGAAGCATTCTTTAGTTAAAATTGTGAAACTCTATTTTCCTTCTCGGGTAATTTTCAAAAAAATAATTTTTAATAAGGTAGAAATGTAACCATTCACTACACAAAATGTGTCGAACAATATGACAATTACTTAAAAAAATATTCCATTTTTTAGACAGATATAAAAACAATATATAAAATGTTTTGTTTTCTTAAAAAAAAGGAAACCTTTTTTTGGGGTTGCTCTCATATTATGTAAAAACATCCTCTTTTCTCATGCACTCAGCAATCAACCTCAAGTAATTTCTGCTGCCTTCAAGTCGGGGTTGGATTTTTGACATTAGCTTTAGTAAAATATTAACACAACGTTAGGAACAAGCATCATTTCTCGATCTCAGAGCTGAAAGTTAGCTGATGTATATATGTGTATGGTGGTATTCATTGTCTAAAATTACGAAAAAACTATAAAATATAACATCATATAGAAGTCAGTTCCAAGATACAGAAATACATATAAACAATTATTCCATGCTGGACAGTCGAACTGTCGCATGCTATAAGGTACAAGGTTACTTTAAAGCTAGTGTAATATCAGTGTTTACTTTGCTGCATTTTTATAGAAATATACCCATACAATTTCACATAGAGCAGATTTTTCACATAAAAATGTAGAACAATGCATCTGGAAGGAAGGAAAACACAACCAAAAAATAATGAAGACCATGTTACGATACCTCTTCTTCGGTGCTTATAAATAAATAAACGAACAATATTTGATATACTTTAGTTGATTATTGAACTTGTAGAACTTAATATTTATATTATTATTTGCTACTAAAGTATCGTTTCCAGTCAAATTTTCTATGGATTTGTACACAACCCCAAATATTTTATTTTATATCTATTCGATTCATGAGCAAATCTAGAGAAATATCAGCACAATTAACTTTTGACTAACAAGTTTCGAGTACGATATTTTCAATAATATCAAAAATATAACATTTTCTCTTTCATTTCAGTAAAAAAATCCATAGAAAACCTGACAAAGATGCTAGATGTATCAATATACTTAAAATTAGTTTACTACAAATTAACTTCCAATTTGGTTATTTGGTTCGTTAAAACAAAAAGAACAACCACTGAATATAATTCCAGGTAGTTGCAATAAAGAAAAAATAGCAACCAGAGAAAAATACTAAGTTTTAGATCCAGGATTCAAACACACTTTGACAACATATCAATTACTGATATTCAAGTTGAGAATCAAATAAAAAAAAAGAACGCAATCATTCACAAATCCAAATGGTGTAAATGAACGAATCCAGACAAAGAAGGGAAATGTAGGAGATTGAACAGTAATAAAAGTAATCCTTTGGTCAAAGTGTCTTTAAAATATTAAATATATCACAGATTGTTCAGATTACTTAAAATATTTCTGCAGTGAAACTTAACAACAATGAGATCATCATTTCAATCGGCTTTCACTATATTTATTGTGAATCGGTTTCAATATTCGAAAAGTATGAAAGGAGTGGATCCAAAAGGATATTATTGGGTGTAATAAAATTTTTGAAGTCTTAAATGCACGAAAAATCACAAAATAATCTCATTAATTGCTGTTGCACTTCTTGTTCGGAATCAGTCATTGTACAAAATATTTTAGTCTATTGGTTCAAATTCTTTGGGATCCTGAAAGGCCAGTTCTATAAAAATTTTGTATATAGTTCCTGTATAGTATATAAAATGGATTTTGTTCTAATATACAATATGTAATGTACAAAAGTTTGTGAGGGGTACACAATTATTTGCTACAAACTGCAGAGGAGTAATGGACTAAATGAAATCTCCGAATCAGACTGAACCATACTAAAATATACCATTATATATTCTTTGTTGTATCAGTTGAGCGTTGTTATAAACTCAAATATCAAAGTTGCCCACAGGTAATGGTCCCAAATGTTGGCTAGGCAAATTTGCTGAATCTCTTTTTTAGGACAGTTGAAACAAGCTGAAATATTAAATAACGAGAAGGCAGCAAATTCAAGGCAATATGCAGTACTAACATATCAGTTGAGCTATCTTTAACACTATTTAGCGCATTTCAAAATTTGACAAATTTTTCACAAAGCAATGAAGAAAGAATCATTTCTGATCCATAAAACGGTGAAATGCAAAATAAAAAAAAAATTGATGTTTCTATTTCA
The DNA here is from genome assembly GCA_015342145.1 of Leptinotarsa rubiginosa. Classification (NCBI taxonomy): domain Eukaryota; kingdom Metazoa; phylum Arthropoda; class Insecta; order Coleoptera; family Chrysomelidae; genus Leptinotarsa; species Leptinotarsa rubiginosa. The sequence continues at coordinate 3,145 of WOGL01000256.1, read as the reverse complement.
CTTCAATTACTGAAAGTTTATAGTTGTATTATAACGGAGGCCGCATAGCAGAGGCAAAGAGTGAAGTGCAAAGGTTGGCTTTTTCAGCTCTCACAAAAAATTAATAAATCTAGATAATGAAGGGTAAACCGAAAAGTTTACTCCAAAAAGTTACAGTAAATTGTCTAAGCAGTAAATTGCCTATAAATGAAATGAGTAATTGGAATATTTTCATATGTTGAGCTTTCTTAAAATGACAAACGTTTCGGAAAGTAATTCTTTTCCTTCCTCAAAACCTAAAAAAATATTTGTAAAAAATGTCTCTATTGGAAATATGTATATTTACTCTTCGAATTGGAGGCGATTTAAAAAAACATGTATATAATAAAAACCCAATAATTTACTTAATTGATAGTCGAAATGTTTTAATACAACAAGTTACTGGCTTTATACTCTGTCCATCTAAGCAATGGAGTGTTTTAATACAACAAGTTACTGGTAATTATACTCTGTCCATCTAAGCAATGGAGTGGAGTTTTTAGAGAAGTTAATATAAATAAAGCCACTTGGTGTTTTCTCTCTATATTCTGTCCATCTAACAGAGTGCTCCAAAACATTATCATGCATAGTGCACGTGATCTCCCAGACAAGGCTGCTTGTACACAGTTGCACTAAAGAACGACCGATTTTTTTTAATAATATGCGGCTGAGTATAGGATTTTTTTTTAGGTGGAGTGTAGGGACACAAATTGTTAGTTTCTTCAGCCATATCAGTACCCGACATTTTAAAAATTTTAAACTTTAAGATACCGTATATGTACACATCACAGACATTAAAACGTAAGTGACCACTCCAACACTATAACAATGAATTCCGCCAGCCGATTGCGGTTAAATCTGATTGTCCAGCGTGAGGAGGATTGTTTATTTTACCCAATAGATGCAAACGTGCGTGGTAATCATGCTTTGATCACGCATCTATCTTTGTTTGGGTTACTTTGGTTGTTGGATGGAAATAGTTTAGTTAGACCCAACATGAGTTTTGCAGCAGATACAAAAGTTCCGTCGCAACCCTGGCTTATAGTCTACGAGCTTTTATAAAAAAACGAAGGTTGACGATATTGAGAAATATGGAAAAACATGATTGTTTTTTAAAATAATTTTTTTTTCCATAGTAATATATCAACTCATTCTAAGAACATAATTTTAGTTTTGATTAGTCGTGTGAGTTTGTAAAAACGATTTCATGTTATAATTCTGGTTTTCTTTAGCTGGCTAGGTAATTTGTTTAATGAATTGATTTTTGGGTACTGTTTTGGCCATTGATAAGACATGGTGATCTAGATTCAATGGTCCAGACTTATATAACTGACTTACCTACCAATATTGTGATAATTCATAAAAGCGGAAATGCTTTGTGACGAAAAATATCACTAATTATCTTCATTATCATTAACCATCCAAGGTTTTTACATCAAATTCCAAAACACACTTCCAATATCACAGAATATACACTAAAAGTGTTTTATAACATCATTCATAGAATTAGAAAATGCCGATTTTTACCTATAGGCAAGTGACAGTTAACAGTTTTGATAAGCAAATTCCAAATGAATTTAAAACTTCCTATTTTCTAATTCACCCAGCAAATTTTAAGGAAGTAACTCTATGTTTAAACTTGCCATCTACGGAATGTCAATAAGCTATATAATTTCAAAAAGGCATAAAAAGCAGAACTATACTACTAGGTACAATTTTCTTCTGCTAAATAAAAAAATGCTAAAGTGCAAACACCAAAATTTAAATGCATAATAAGTAATCTCAGTTTCGAATAGCATAAAGGTTCAAAGTTGTCTCACCCATTCCTTTATCATACATAACAACATTTATAGTTATTCCATTCCACTATTTGAGAATTTTCATTTCGTCCATTACTTCTGATATATCGCCTTCAACAAATAACGTTTTTATATATTGTCATATTCATCATTACACAACTAAAGCAGCGTGTTTTGACATAAAATGTTATATATTGAACATTTTTCAAGCGATTTTTTTGCAAGGAACACAACTCACTGGGAAAGATACTAGTAAGTAAATGAATACGTCAGAAACTTGGTAGGCTGTTCTCCTTAAAGATAACGTTATATTTGAAAACGAAATTCGACAATTCTAGTTTTTGTCGATTATTAAAAAAAAACAAGCTCTGATATTCTCGATCTGAAAAAAACACCTCGACACGTGTTTCGATCACCAAGTGATCATCTTTAAGAGGGTGATCAAACTAAACTGGTTTGTTTAGTTTCATCTTGAAATATTCAATTTAACCAACATTGTAGGTCTTACGCTTTCCGAGATAGCAATAGCGGGATCAGCTAAAATAGTGGCCTTTATAAACCAAATAGAAAAAGTGCAGATTACATTTCAAATTTCCTGAATTTGGTGTGGAAGGTACCCATCTCGAGCAAGATACTTTTCATAACTTGTAGTTCGAAGATTAAATCTCAATATTCAACACATTACTTCTTCTCTTTTCAGATGGTATTTGTCTCACCAAGAGCTCTTATTATTATCATCACAGTAATAGTGCTTTTTTAATTTTCTAGATACCTACTTTTCCCGCGTATGGAAGACCATTTTGAAACCTCTTACGAATTAAATTGAATGGAATATATTTTTAGGAGAGATACATTTTTTGGAAAAAAAGGATTTGGCTTTCAACTTCTTCATTTTTATACAAAAAATTGTGGGAATCTTCCAAAGTAAGAAAGAAAGCAATTCATTTCAAAATAAAGATGTGTAGATCATATAACTCCGTAATTATACCACCGGAGCAATCCGACGTTAAAAGAAAACCTGTTTAGAATTTGTTTCGAGAAACGGAAATTCCAGTTTGATCTGGGGTACTCTAAGAAAACTTGAAATTTTGAAAAATAAACAGCCCTAACCTCCCCGCGGATTTATCAGATCTGAATCAAATAAACTCCCACTTCACAAATATTATTCATCCTGCAAAATCTGATCATCACGAAACACTCATTGAAAGATATACTCATACCTACAATGGACCTACTTTGAATTTTCGCAGAGTGACACCACTCCAGACTCAACAATACATCAGTGGTATGAAAAGTAACTGTGCTGGATCTGACAGCATTTCTCTCAT
>WOGL01000255.1:0-16738 GCA_015342145.1 Leptinotarsa rubiginosa | reverse complement strand
ATCGAGTAAATGTTCTTGCTTTTTTTATAACTATTCAAGTAAATACAACAAATTAGGTATCATTGGAAAGAGAATTTTGTGCCCTTTCAAATGATATATCACTCGACCCCACTTTCCATTTAAAATTTTAGGGTTGTTACTCACCCTCGCTAGGGGGTTGAAGGCACAGGTAGAAAAATACATCTAAAATGTGTCCCCCTCAAAAGCAAAATTGACCTGTCCGAGCATTTTTGCGTTAAGTTACAAAGAAAGGAGAAAAGCAAGGTGCATACTTTTCGTTGGACCACTCGATATATGATCTATTCAATTGTACTTGTGTATTCAAACAAAGGGGATTGTTATGTAAATCTTGTAAATCTTGAAAATCCAACATATTGAAATTATTTGAATTGACTTCTTTTAGAATGTGTGAATTACGATTGGGGCTGAAATTATGTTGATTGAAAATTATATGTTGACCAAAAGCTGATTTGTCTGATTTATTCAAGTGTTCGTTTATTCGGATTTTCAAAGGTTTACAAATCCTTCGTATGTATGAAGCTTCTCAATCATTGCAATAGAGTTTGTAAATTCCACTTTTTGATAACTCATTGATTTTATCTTTGGAGTTGACTAAATGTTGTCTTAAGTTATTTACACTTTTTAAAGCAATTTTAGTATCTTTTATTTTATTGTTAATCATACCGTATACTTTCTGAGGGATATTTTCATTTAAAAAAGGTAACTATAAATATTTAGAAGGTTTTTCACCTGAGTAGTGTTGTACTAAGGTTTTGTACTTTGATTCTACAGGATCTTCTTGTATATACTTTACGAGTAAGTAATTCAAAGAATTTAAAAGTTCAGTTCAAACAAAATCTCACCGCTATTACTTACTTGCAGGTATCGCACTGATGATGGCGTAAAAGCCGAAAGCGCTTTGCCATTTACAAATAAATTATTTACACGAAATACGACTCTATTCCTGATTTACTTTTTTCAAGACAGAAATCTCTAATTAAAACTTTATAATCTGAAGGATGAGTTGATCGTTGAATTTTTCGATTATATTTTGATAATTCTTGTCCTAAAAAGTGCCTTTTCACAGACCTGGTGTTATAATCATTCTCAAAACTGCTCCAACAGGTACACATGTTAATTGATTGCTTTCTGTTATATATTTCGGCACTGATATCATATTATCGTTACCTCCCTATAAGTGGCTAGCTCAATAGGTGTGATATAAGAGTTAACGAACGCGAAGAATGGAAGTAGTCTCTAAGTACTCCCTTTTTAACAGGGAGCTCGAAAAGAAATTCGTTTTTGTTTTTTTTTTGGACAGTATTCGCCACATCCGGAGCTGAAAACTCCACGACGAATATCATCTTTTTGTGATGGTCGCAGAGGAATGCATCAGGCTTATTCGCTGTCATTAGCCTGAATAGTTCCAATGAGTTCGGTACTTCTCATTACACATAAAGAATTGCCGTAAAAGTGTCGTAGGTAGTGATAAGATATCTTAGGGCCGCTTTATGTCGAATGGTCGCGTTATGTCGGTAGATCTATACTGAGATGTTGGACATGCCGACAGCAAGAATATTGGAGTCACAGGCGCCTCGCGGCAGGCCCTGCCAGCAGGTGTCAGGATCCTCTACCGATCACGCGACTACGGTAGATTAAGGAGTTAGTAACACCATCTTGGTAGGCCATCAGTGTCTCACGTCAGTCCATACGTTTCCGACGTTAGCCCAATCGACCTGAGGACATCAAAAATAAAGTGCTTTAATAAGCCGAAGTCTTCAATGAAGAAGATCCCATGCATTGTATTATCCTTGTGTTGCCTAAGAAGTGAAGTAATTTCTGAGGTTTTCATGTGAGTATTTTGTTGAACGGGTTCCAATATAGTTACAGAGTGTTGTGATCACTTTGTTTTCTGTCGAAAATCAAAACAAGTCCATCAGCAGCTTGGGCAGCTGCCCTGAAAAATAATGATCCAATTCCTGCTCTCTCATGGTTAGGGACTATGCAGAAAAGGGGATCCGAACTCATGATGACTGGACAGGCTCCATACAGTACTATATTCTGTCGTATAGACACAGCTTCTCCCGAGTCCACTTCACTGCTCCAGAGCAGTAGATTGAGATCGAAACGGCAAACATGCTTGCAACAGCAACTTTGTTATTCCGAGATTTGTCGGAGTTCATGCTTATTCTTGCCACGGAGAGAGTTCTCTACTGAGGTTACTTCTTGTGAGTGGCAATGTTTCATCCCGAGGTAAGTATACGTCTCTCCGGCATACATATGGTACAGATTTGAGATAGATCGTTGCATATTCATCTATCCCGATATAGATAGAACGCATGTACTCTTCCGTCACCCTCAAAGACTGATGGAGATTATTTTCTTCACAGACATAAAGTTTGAGGTGATCCATATAAAAACAAATGGGTGCCTATGAATCCATTTTATGGGTATGCAGAATTAGGAGGCACATTATTATTATACATCTAAGAAGGATTTGATGGTCAGGAGCTGTATAATTATTATTATTTTTATTATTATTATTATTGTTACCTGAGGTTGAGCCGGTCGGACCTCGTCCTCGAAGCCTCGATACATTCGAAAAGACGCGCCATCATCATCAAACAACGACCACTACTCACATCGTTGGATAAATGACCTTTGGGTCCAAGAATCATGACAGAAGAGATGCCAAAAAGAGATGTCTGACATTAGGTCATTCAATACCAAGAACAAAATGATTACCAAATATGGATTTAAACATAAACAAGTTAACAACAGTTCTCATACCTGAAACTACCCAATGATAAGAGCTGTGTTGAATAAACAAAATTCAGATAATGCGTGCTTTGCCTGGTCAGTTAATGCATCATTTCCTGCACATGAGATCCAGCGAGACCTAAGTCATACCTTCATCATTATAATACTTCATTACCCTTTGATCGACTGCAATTATCCATGGAATTGATAAATATATATGAATAGAAAACAAAAATTTCATTTCAGTTAATGTTAATGAATTGAAAATGTAATTAAGAGACAGAAAATTCTTTAGTGAAATAGTGGGACCTTTGCATTTCACTTCATAACACTAAGCCACTCACGTTAATTTACTAGTAACCGATGAATAAAAGAATTCCAATTTTTGTCGTATGAAGGATTCGCCAAAATTAAATCACAAAACATATATCCAGTCTCGACTTACCTACACAGTAGGTTAATGGACTGACACCTATCAAAAAACAACTAATTCCTAGCTAATACTACGTTCGTTGCATTATATCCAACAGGTGTCAGTGCAGGATTCTTCTAAGAAGTATTTCCTGCATACCCTGTTGGCGATACAACTGCTGGAATCGATTTTCAATTATAGGAATGAGCACACTTGCAGACTGGTTTCGGGCTATTTGGCCTCTTGTCAGTGCAAGGTAGTGGCCATCATCAACCTAAAGTTGATGATATTCCATAATTAAAAATCGAATTCTTTAATTCAACCTAAAGTTGATGATATTCCATAATTAAAGGAATGACACTCTGACGAGAGGCCAAATAGCTCGAAACCGGTCTGCAAGTGTGCCCGTTCCTATAATTGAAAATCGCCAACAGCATATGAAGGACATACTTCTGTGAATAATCCTGCACTTTCACCTGTTGGATATAATCCAACGCCATTCGTGGTATTAGCCAGGGGAATATTTGTTTTCTGACAGGTGTCAGTCCATTAACCTACTGTGTATGTAAGTCGAGACTGGCCTGAACAAATTGTTCTTTTAGTTAATTTCAAATCACAAAACTCTACTATTCATTCGTGACTCCATTCTACTCATCTGTCTTTCACGTGAAGTGTAATCTTGATGCGTACTCCCAATTTGTTTTCCATCGAGGACCTAATACAGTGAAAAACTTCGTGGAAAAATGGGATAAAAGAGCAGTGGAACTATTCAACACCCACTTCATATATGGAGAGAAGATGCTTCCTGTTACCAATCAAGACCAAACTGAATATGACCGAGCTACTTTGTGTCATAAATGCTATAATCATTTCTGGAAGCTGCCGATTTGTGAGAAAAATGACTAGTAACCAAGAACCAATTTCAGTAATATCGTAAACAATGGAAAAATATATGCTATTTTATTAGGTCAAAGTTCAGAAACCGATGTGCAAATATTAGAAAATGCTTTCCAGGCAATGAAATGTTCAATCTGGAAACAATATATTTTCACTTAGCCATCCAGAATCTCTTGAAACTGTGAAGCCTGGAAAATCATTCATTCCTTACACTCTTTTTGAGAATGTCGATATAAATTGTAAGGCTTCTAATCGTACCAGGTTAGCTCATTGAAACTAGTAGGCATATTATCAATAATTGGATGAACTTCATATACTGCACTGGTACTTTTTCTTTTACCATCGTTATGAATAACAGAAGAGTGTTTTTCAAGATGTCTTGTCAGACTGCTTCAAACGAAAAGTATCTCTTACAGCGTCTAACCTCATTTTTGATACAAACAAGACAATGTTTACGATTCTAGCATAACAATTCACTCTTCCCATCGCATTTTATAGAAATGAGAATACGGTGGGGGTGACACCAAATGGTCATGACTGATTTCTGTAAGCATTTGTTACCTACGGCTCATTTCTTCAATCATATATACTACATGTGTTTAACACAAATTGATATTAATTATATTGTCAATACGTTCAATCGCGATTGATCAACTGAGAGACCTAATTGATTCATTATGACTACTTGAAACTAATTAAAGAGTGATCAGTCACCTGTACACCGATTATGGCTCCCGTATCTCCTCCATTTATACACTACTCTAGTTCTCAACTTCAATAAATTACTGTAGTAATGAAAAATGCTCTTGAATTTATCATCCAGCATTCATAGCATTTTCTGCTGATTTATTACTTTGAGCAACTAGTGTGCGAGAAATCATAGAAAATTGCAGTTTCATTCTCCAAATACGTTTTATATGACATTCGAATCGAGTTATTTAACGAAAAACCTGTGTAAGCTAAGAAAATGCAAATGATACTTGCAGATATATTAAATTTTTTAGAGAAAGTTGGGAAAAAAATTTGAAACAAATTTTAGCTTTTAAAATATACTTTTGCATACGTTCAAACCAATTTTCAAAAAAGTTTTCCACTCTGAAAAACATGGTTTTGGGAGGCTTCGGTAACTTCTTGATGTGATTCAAATCACTGTCCACGCATTTTTGTTCGATATAGGAGAACAAAAACAGAAAATAAATCAGGAGCAATGAGTCAAAGCCCATCTGAAATACTTACCATTGCGGATATTGAGCTATTCTTCCTTTCCATTTCAAAACTGAACCAGATATCTTTCATGAAAACATTACGCAACTTGATAAATGAAAGAGTAATGATAATTCAACTCTCAGGAGTCACTTTCAATTTCTTCACATGATATATTTTTCATAAACAACATTCTCCTAATTCATTAATCATTGATTCTGTCAATGGAATTTTAGTTTTTCACAGATGTGTCAAATAATCAACTCCTTAAAATCTATGGTAATTCAATGTTTGTTCGAAAGTAGTTGAATATGTTTCTTGCTGAACAAGTTCGGGTTTCCATTTACTGAAATGGTGTTAACAGTTTCGGAATCCATGAAAGAACAAATGAAATAATATTGAAATGTTGAAAGTATTGAGAATATTGAAAGAACAGGACGGAAATATTCGTTTAATTACAAAACAAGAGTAAGTGAAAAAATAACAAGAATGATAAGCATAAATTGTAAGAATGCTAATTTGTAAAGAAATCAAATTATTTTGACATGAAATGAAAATAAATGAGTGGAACAATAAGTGAAATACCAATCACATACAAAGAATAAAAAGTAAAGAAAAGTACAATTAAATTAAATAAGATAAATGAAATGAGATGATAGAATAAAAAAATCAATGACGAGAAAATAACAAAAAAAATGTTTATGACGTTTCGAATGATAACTGGACTATTTCTGATGGTCGAGATTGTTTAAAGGTAATTCGAACTTTGGTTATCCGGGCTGGGTAGCCAATGGAAAGATTAACTCCGAACTTTTCGCTCATAACTACGATGAGTATCATCAGCAGCGGCTGTCAGCAATGCGTTGCGACCTCCTCGTTGGTATATAGACTCATTAACAAGTCTACCAAGGATGAGGCCGTGAAAGTTTGAAACTATTTATAAGTCATGAATTCCATTAGTTCGGACTTCCATTGTCTAATTTTATATAAAATGATTTGAAATCCCTGAAAGAACCAAAACAAATGGAAAATTAAAAAGAATAGCTGAAAATAACAATTATATTAAGCAAAAAACCCTGAAATGAAGTTACAGTGAAGTAAAATACAAGTAAAAAATAGAGGAAATGAAGAAAAAAAAAAGAGATTCCTAGCCAAGTTACTTTACGACGTTTCGATTGTTAGTATCCATAATCGTCTTCGGGTGATGACAGTCGTGAAGTAACTTGGCTTGGAATCTATTTTTATTTTTTTTTTGTTTAATTGTTCTATTTTTTACTTGTATTTTATTTTACTGTAACTTCATTTCAGGTTTTTTTTTTTGCTTAATATAATTGTTATTAATATATCAATATAATGTTAATTTTTCATTTGCATAGGTTCTTTCAGGGATTTCAGATCATTTTATATAATAATTCTGAAAAAAGGTTGGTTGGGTAATAGGATCAATTTTTCTTAAAAAAAATTATTGTTTTCTTGTCGACGTTTCGACTTTAATTAAATTCTTCTTCAGGACTCGAAAAATAGTTTTTTCGTGTTGATAATATTACTATTTTAAAAACCATTAGACATATTAGATACATATTTGAAAAAATAAAAAACATTACAACAACTAAATTTCCGAGACAACACCAACACAAAACGACATGAAACAAACGGAAATTTGGTGGTTGCAATATTTTTAATTTTTTTTAAATATGTATCTATGGTTGATGTATCTATGGATGTCTGATGGTTTTTAAAATAGTAATATTATCAACACGAAAAAACTATTTTTCGAGTCCTGAAGAAGAGGTTAATTAAATTAGAAACGTTGGCAAGAAAGTAATTGTTTTTTAAGAAAAATTTATACTGTAACCCAACCAACTTTTTTTCAGAAAAATTATTGGATCACTAAACTAAGTAGTTAACATTTTATATAATATTAGACAATGGCAGTCCGAACTAATGACATTCATCATGAAACATTATCAATCATCTTCAAACAAATATTTATAAGTAACTTGGGCGCTTTTACCTCTCCTCACTCTCCACTATCTTGTCTTGCTTTCCGGCTCAGTATGTTCTGTTTTCCAGTTAACCAGCTGTCGTCCCCTATGAACGACAACTCTCAGAAGTCGAAACTTGTGCAAGATAAGGATTAACGGGATCTTACCTTTCAACGTGCGATTTCTAGCGTGGTTTCATCACCAATTAACACAGCGTCGATTAAGTGAGTGGATCAAACCACCTACGCCAACAGAACCGGCTACCGTATTATTTCACTTATGGTCTAACCACTCTAACCCATTATCAATTAATTTTGATTTCAGGTCCCTATATTTTTTTTCTTTGCAAATTAACGTTCTTACAATTTTTGCCTTTCATTTTTGCTCATTTTTTCGACAGTACCCTTGTTTTGTAACTAACTCAACTGAATATTTCGGTGCGATTATTTTGAATAATTTCAACATTCAATTCAATTGTATTTTATTTGTTTTTACATAGATTGCCATTTTGGACAATGAAAGTCCGAAATTGTACAATATTTCAAACAACTATTTATATTCTTGTTTATACCAACTAATACAATTTATTGTGGGATTTTCAAGCATTTTTTACACAATATCTTCCTCAAGCAAGAATGATAATTTACTGATAATTTACCACCATTTTATACTCTACAATATTACTTATGTAACTATGGTCCAATCAGATCAGATCAATTAATTGAACTACTTGAAAGAGCCAGATGTTATCCATAATTTACAGAGATCTATTGAAAAACGGGTGATTGGAATTGTTCATGTTATATAGTAATTTTGCTAGGTATAATTTCCCGGTAAGAACTTATTATTCAAATCAATTTGATCTCTTATTTGTAACTGGGAATTTTTGAAATAATCAGTTTTCATATTATCTAGCATCAATTCAAAAAATCACAGTATCTAATGAATTTCCATACTTTCTAGCATAAATTCAAAAAATCACAATATCTAATGAACGATCAAATTGATTTGAATAATTCGCCCAGTCATTTTCGGCATTTTAAACCCCAATCTGCGGAAAAATACCTAGTGAGCTGATTTTTTGTGCCAACTTTTATCACGGCATTGTAATGAAGATGTGAAAAATCGACATCGATATCGTGCCAGCTAAAAAAGTTATGAAATTCAAAAGGTCACGAAAATCAGTTTTTCGCGAATATCTTGCGACCTATTGCTCCGAGGTCAATTGTGGTCATTATAAAAATTGTTCGTCGTGTTGTCATTTTGATGGTTACTCTGATACCTATACTTAGACAAACTGCTGCCATTTATTCATCTTGTGAAGTGCACTTCAATGAATCTATGGAAGTTTCCATCAGTCAAGAAAAATTCTTACCTAATCAATTTAACAAAAGAAAATTAATTGAAATGCTTAGAGAAGTTCAACGAAGTTTGAATTGCTACAAGACAATCACGTGATGATGCTGACGTCTGAATAGCGAATAATACTACAATTATCTTACCGAAGACAAAGATATGTTGGAACTTCTCATAGCACGCACACAAATACTTGATCAACCTACATCAATTTTCTTGAAAAAACCCAGGAAGAAACAATGTTGGAACAAAAATATACTCGACTGATAGCCTCACCAAGTATCCACATTGCAAGAAATATTCCGATAAGAAATTTGCTGCCGAGATGTCATTGTCAATACTGGAATACATTTTCTACTAGCAATGTACGGCTCCAAAATCAGAATATTAGATAGATAATTACAAATACTGTAGCTTTGCTAAACTAACAAGAAATTTCTATTATTCACACCTACTTCTTCAGTAGTTCAACAGCATATTTATCGACTGTATTATCAAATAAATACCTGGGTAGGAAGATGGATTGGTCCAGACCGGTGAGGTTGGGAGTTAAAAATTAATATACTGCAGCCAATAACAACTTTATTACCACCAGCATGCGATGATCTACTGAACACAATCTTTTGTAAGTGTACAAGAGGTTGTGGCGGCAAATGTGGATGCAAAAGAATTGTAAGATGTTCAAAAGTGTGTGGACATTGTCATGCTCAAACGCAGAGTCAACCAAATATGTCGATATGAATATAGGAATATAGAAACTGGAGATATCGACAATGAATGCCAAAAAAATTATATACTAAAGTAAATTTTTTCTGTATTTTCAGTATTCAAATAAAAAAATTATTCACTCTTCAATAAAAAAAAAGCATCTCATTTACATATCATGGATTATGCCTACGGGAGAATTTGCGCTTTACACTCTACCTCGAAGGTGGTAAGGAAACGGGGTGCATCGTCATAATGCAGTGGCTTTCTCAGCGCTCTACTCCAAAAACAGTTAGCTTTACAGAAAAATGCAAGGGACATTATTTTAGATAATTTCACGACGAACAATTTTTATAGTGACCTCCGAGCTATAGGTCGCGAAATATTTGCGAAAAACTGATTTTTGTGGCCTTTTTTAGGTGGCATGATATCAATGTCGATTTTCCACATCTTCATTACAACTCCGTAATAAAGGTGTATACGAAAATTCAGCTCACTAGGAATTTTTCCGCAGATAAATCTAAAATGACTGGATTATATCTGTTCTTATCAGAAAATTGTACATAGAATGAATTTCTAAGTAATATGATAGAACTGACGGATACTTGATGAAAATCCCATATAACGTATTTAAGGAACATACTTTATTGTGGGATTCCCACTTGAAAGTTTACAAAACCGCGACACGGGTCGCTATACGAAAGCATCCTCGGGCGTTAAAAAAATGTTTGTACAGTCGTGCTTTTCTAGTAATTTGAATCATGAATATTACTACCTGCCAAATTTCTACATAATAAATTCATTACCTATACCATTCACCTATCTAGGAACAACTCCATAAGACTTGAGAATGATCAATAACAATTTGTGATGCACTGTTTGGAACCTTTGATGTAGTAATGAATATTACTGGAGTTTTTTCCAACACCAAACCGTTATTTTAACACCTCGACAAGTGTTTCGATCACCAAGTCATCATCGTCAAGAGGAAGATCAGTTTGATCAAACTTGTCGAGGTGTTAAAATAACGGTTTGGAAGATCAGTTTGTTCAAACTGAGCTTCCTCTTGAAAATGATCACTTGGTGATTGAAACACTTGTCGAGGTGTTGAAATAACGGTTTGGTGTTGGAAAACACTCCAGTAATATTCTTCAATAACAATGTTTTCCTGAGCTACAAATTTATCTACTTTTAAGATCTGTCCTAATTACCAATTTCCTCGTTGCAAAGGTGATATCTTCTATATTATGTACCTACCTCTTTTCGAAGAACTCAGTTAAGTAAGCATTTTATATCTGTGGGTGCAGAACTTTCGGGAGTGTTCGATAGTATTCCATAACATATCGTAATAATCTGGAACGTTCAGGAACATCCCGGAACATTGTGGAACGATCAAGATCGCCGTGAAATATTCCAGAACAGTTCCGAATGCTGTCGAATGTTCTGGAACATTGTGGACTATTCGAATCATTTTTATATGACTAGGGCTACCCATTGGTAGATATTTTTTCCGCGGGTGATAGTTTCAATTTAGACATAACTCCTAAGAGATTAATATGAATCGTATGGTGTTGAGGGACATGTTAACGTGCATGAAATGCTTCCAACAGCTAATGTATTTATTTTTTAAGGTGCAATACGGTATCCGTCTTAATATCCAATTATCACATATATTATGTGACCATTACTTTTAAAATTAGAATTGGTGTCCTTAACCCATTAAGGATGTATAATATCTAGTTAATTGTTTTTGTTGTACCTCTAAGAGATTAGGCACCTTTTTTGATAAAAGCTCCCCGGGTAACACCACCTCTCCGGATTATATCGTCAAATTTCAAACAATTCACCCGAAACATTTTTTAAATTATACAACTAAGCCTCCCACTTGAATCATTTCCTCATTTGGTGATAAACCGTATGGAAGCCCCTTCGATAGTTTTCGAGTTTATCGCATTCAGACACGGTGGGGGACTTTCGTTTATGATATACAGGGTGTTCCAAATCAAGTCGGCACCATTGCTAATTCCGTTATTATTAATGCTACGAATTCGGTTAAGTGGGCAAACTAGAAGCATTTTTAATGGCATTTTCGATGCCGAACACAAAACAAAAATTAACAGTCGCGTTTTCAAAATATTTCATAAAATAATTTTTTTTTAATGGAACACCCTATATTTTATCATGCATTTCGATTCGTAAAATCATTCTCAACAACAAAGATCATGTCACCTGTTTTCCTAAGTTGAAAATGAGCGACTTATGTGGAAATATTTATTTATTTCACCGATACAATTTTTTTTGTTTTGGCGATTAAAGTGCTATAAAATATCGAGTAAATATTCAAAAACACCGTCTTCTTGCTGAACATATATTTGGGTGTTTCTCTGGACACTACGTGTTGCTTTCAACATAATTCTCTTAATAATAGTTTCAATATTATTTTTCAGTTCTTCTACATTATTGTTCCATTTTGTACACATCATTTTTCAAAAATCCCCAAAAATAAGAATCTAGAGCTGTCATGTCTGGTTAACGAGGAGGTCACTTAACAGGACCATTTGTAGCAATCCATCTGTTTCCAAAACAGGTGTTACTGTTTCATTTGGACGTTTACTGTGTTCTGCATCATCGGTGTCTCTACGACCACGTTTGAAGTCAGCAAACCAACGTTTAATTGTTTTTTCCGATGGAGCGGAGTCCTTACAACACTTTTCAAGCCATTTCTTCGCTTGAACGGTGTTTGTCCCATCAAGAAGCAGTGTTAAATTAAAACATGGAATTGTTTTTGATCAATTGTTTTGAAAATAAAAAAAATAGTGTTACTCTTGGCACAATAACTCACAAAGTCATGAGAAGAATATCATGACATTTCAACAGCTTTCTTTTGAAAAACTGAAAAAGTGGTGAATGGAATAAGACTATCGTCATCTATGTGCTAGGCCCGAGACTTTTCAGCCCACATAGTATGTAGTGATTCATCATACTTGCTTGAGGAAGCTATAGTGAAACACGTGCCGTGATTTTTGTAAAACCCTCATAGTGAAAATCTTACATGAAATCGTGCTCAGTTAGGGTTAGTCAATGTGAATATGGATTTTTATTAAGCATCGGCCAGTTTTATCCAATTCTTGTTTGAACAAAAGTGCAGAAGAATCACGTTAAGAAAAACCTTATGTTATAATTATTATGACACCCAGAAATATTTCATTATGGAAAATTCATTGAACATTGTTCCTGAGACAATTATTTGCAATAAAAATATCAAAGAGGTTGTGTTTTCAGGAAGTAAACAACTGTTTATAGTCAGTTTATTTATGTGGCGATATTACCGTTCACCAAGGTCACAATTTGTATTTATTATCTGAAATTTAATAATTTACGCTTTGATTATGTGGAGATAATTGAAAGTTGTGAATTTCCCTGATAATAATGGTTTACAGATATCGGGCGAAACAGTTGGAATCGACTCAACGATTTTTTTCTGTTACATATATTTAAGTACATCAGTATGAAATAACATTCGGATGAAATCATTATTAGCAAAATGAACAATTTCCAAAACAGATTGATTTTTTTAAATAATACTGTTCTTAAAAGTTATAATTCAAATACAGATTGAGCTACCAAAAATATATCACTTATTGCATCAAATTGGTATATATTGAGTAACAATGAGTGTTTCAAATAAGTAATTAAAAAAATTTCATTTTCACAAAACCATACAGGAAGAATGAACATAATGAAAATTAATAAATGAAATTATGTTGCTATGGATTCTGTGAAAACTGCCTGAATGTGAAAAATATAAAAAGAATGGCTCAAATGAAATAAACCTTTTTTGTAATCATGTTGTATGTAGATAATATTCAAGGTTAAATGAAACAAAATATAACCTGTCATCTCACTTAGGCAAAACTAGGTTCTACTAGGGCAACTAGAACTTTACATTCTTAATTAACTTGACGACGTTTCTTTTTTTTTAATTTCATTCAACTAAATAGCCAGACAACAATTACAGCTTTCTGTAATTTCAGAACACGGAAAGTAATAAATTGAGGAGCGATAAAATTTTTTTAAAATGATATTTTTGGATGATGCCCTCATTGAAAATTATATAATTTTTTTTCAGGAATTTCAAATCATTTTATATCACATTTGTCAATGGGAGTCCGAACTAATGAAATTTCTGATTTTTCATATTATTTTCTTGGAGGAAGGTATTAAAGGTACTTACCGAAATCACGAATGCCACGTTTTGATTAGGCTGCCTTTAAAAAAACAGCCTTTGAAATAGTGCTTTCGACATATTTTCGATTCCTTTTTTGAAAAATCGTCGACATCGATTGATCGATCCATCCATCAACTAAAGAATTGCTTTCTGTCTCTCAACAGCATTCCCTACAAATAGATTTGTAAATAAAACAAGAACTTTTGTTCAGTTTTCAATGATAACGCACAAGTACTGCATGAAAATGTTTAAAAACCTTGAGAGCGGTGCCTGCGCGAAATTAGTAATATACGTTGGGCTTGAATCGCTGTAATCAATCAAAACTCATTTAAGATTTGAGAAAAAGTTTTTTGGCTTTCTGCTTTTCCATCAATATATAAAGAGTGAAGAACTTCTAAAGGAAGAAATGAAAAATTAATAAAAAAAATTGTAGATAATGTAGGTACATAAGTTTTTTTAGGACAAATCAATAGGACAAATCAATAGGACAAATCAATCCATCTGAAACAACTACTCTCAATTATGAACATTGACTTACAAGGAAATTGTTTACTAAATATTCGTGATGGAATTGTAACAGATATCATATAAGGAAGCTCTTCACAATGTATTAAACTTATGAAAGATATAAAATTGATTTAAAATTTCACTTATGAGAAAAGCTCTTAACGGACCTCCAGAAGATTCAAGTGAAAACACCACCATTTAACTCTTCATTAGTACCTTTTTGTATACCTTTGAAAAACGATTCACTCAATCTTTGAAAAATCAACTTTACATGATTGTATATGAAACTAGAAGAGACAAATCTGCTTTATCACAATTGCAGTAGGTTAAAATAATTCATACAATATTGTTGGAAAAACACTCCGAATTCATTCAACGGTATATTGAAATTGCAATGTGGTATTGACTTTTTTCTTTGAATTATAAACTTTTCTATGTTCACAAAAGTCTTTCACAATCTGAAAAACAAATAAATCTAGATCAACAGAGAATCTGCTCAAATGTAGTCCTAGTGAATGCCAAGTTTCTGCATAATGTAAATTCCTGAAGAGTCTAATCTGACTGTTGAAATCTGTTTTTCCCTTAACCAGCCGTCAGGTGAAAAAAGTAGAAAATTAAGGCCCCTCAGGGTAACCTGATTTATTGGTAGGTACCGGCGTATGAAAAAAAGGTGTGATTGATTATTGCTGAAAATTCCACATTACACAATTCCATTTTCAATTAGTGCAACTAATCTTTTAAAACCAATTTAAATGGATGTAAGAAATACAGGTGTGACTGCACTACTGGTACAAAACTCAGTCGTTACAAGCATCATTCTCGATTTTTCTCATTCTCTGCTGGTCACATATTTCCTCTTTCTTTTCAAAACCTTGCCCCTTAAGTAATTTCCAATAAATTCAATAAGGAAGTGGTACAGGCGAGAATCTCGGTTCGAAACTTCGCTCCGTGAGTGGACGGCTTAATTGTTCTGTTCATCTGTTGATGATGCCAATATGGTTGACGAAATGTGATCTTAGAATATTTTTCACCGTTTGAGTGTGGAATAAATTTCGTTAAATCATAAACAACTACTTAATGGAGCACTTACAAGTGATCCACTACCGTCATAGAATAATTAAATCAAATTCCTCGTTCAAAATAACACGTATCATTCATTCATGCATTGATCGCATGCATCGATTGCATCTCATAGAGGCGGCAAATTCAGTATCGATGTTGACACAAGTGCCATTGCCTTGCCCACATGGACGCGTTGAATAGAATGCCAATACATGTTTCCAGAATTCGAGGCATATTGATAAATGCACAATATCTCAAAACACAAAAAAACTCCAAAATAATAAACATATCCCATGTTTAACATTGAGTTATTACGATCAGGTGTTAGCTGTTTGAGTATCGCCATCATCAGTAGAAAATCTTTCCTATTACGCCACAACTACAGGCACATTTTTCAGGTTCTGTCATTACCTCTTTTTTTACATCTCCTTCGAATTTGAAAATTTGGGTAATCACCTCAGGCTCAGATGGTAAGAGCGGAAATTACTTCTCTTAGAGATATTCTTTAAGTTAGTATCTAAGAAATAGAATCACTTTTAAATGTTATATTTCTAGATATTTCTCAATTTTGTGAGAAATAGATATTTTCAATGTATTGTAAATATTAAGTTTCGGCGTTTTGTTTATTTTTATATTTTTAAGTAGAAGATTTCGTTTTGGCTTTACCAGCTAAACGACTGAGGTAGGAAAGCCCACTGTTGAAAAAATAACCCGTAGAAAATCGGTGATAAGTGGCAGTAGGAGTCTAAAATAAATCTTTTGACAACACTTTTCCGTCATCATCAGGAGGTGTTAAGTTGGTTAGCATCATCAGGAGATAATGATGCAAAAGGCACGTCAGGAGGCAGCATTTTATTCTGGTGGTGGGAAAAGTGTTATCAATAGATTCATTTAACGCCAGAGGTTCCAAATTCTACTTGTGAAGCCTAAAAAAGATCGACGTTACCACGTTTTCCGATCTCTGAGAATACAG
The DNA here is from genome assembly GCA_015342145.1 of Leptinotarsa rubiginosa. NCBI lineage: Eukaryota > Metazoa > Arthropoda > Insecta > Coleoptera > Chrysomelidae > Leptinotarsa > Leptinotarsa rubiginosa. The sequence continues at coordinate 650 of WOGL01000255.1, read as the reverse complement.
ATTATCTGAATACAGGTCAAGTTGAACTCGTCCATAGGTAATGAGGTAATAAAGGTAGTCTGAAATGCTCTTCAAATCTATGCACATTCATAATTTTGAAAGAGTGAATCATTTCGATTGTTCAAGTTTGACATCTATAAGAATCAATCTTTTGAAAACCAACATGTAGAAAATCGGAGATGATTGGGAGTAGTCTACTACACAGTAAGTAAACATTTTAATTTAGGGCAAGCGCACACTACAGACTTTTTATCGGCCGATAGTTTAGTCTGATTGGGTTGGGTGGGGGCACACTACTCAAACAAAACTGTTCGATTCGGTGCGGGTGCGCAGACCACCAACTGAAGAGTCTGAACAGTTGTTGAAGTATATAATATTTTGACACGTTGTATTGAAAGTATCGAGGAAAGCTATTATTGCAATTATCATTGCACGAAAAAGAAACCTTATCCCATAGTTTTTTTATTAATATTAACATCGGAATATTCTTTTAATGCTTTATAATATAATGCAGGTCGCTTCTCAACTTCCGCAATTAAATTTTCTACTGAACATTCGGCAATATTTTGGACATAATTATAAAGAAAAGTAATGAAAACGCAAATATATTCAAAGATAAAGTAGATACTAGATAATATTTGATATCAGAT
>WOGL01000254.1:0-16681 GCA_015342145.1 Leptinotarsa rubiginosa | reverse complement strand
GGTACACTTGGTATAGTTTTGGAACATGCACCAACTTTTGTCAAGAATAAAATTTTCTGAGAAATCGATAATAAAAAAGTTTCCCATTTGTTGCATACTTAGTGGACCACACTATAATACTGCAGAAATTCTTTGAAGATTAATCTTAGCATCAGAATAATTGAATATTTCTGGTATTTTTAGGCCCAAATTTTCCAGCAGAGAAACCTTCTGTGCTGTTGTCGTCTTATTATTGCCAAGAAGGAAAAATGTGTAATGAAATACTTGATAAATATCCTTATAATGGAACTTTGAGACCTGAAAACAATATTGAAAATTTGTTAGATTATTTACATGCTGCTGTCACAAAATTCAAATGCCACAAGCACTGACAGAGAAATATGAAAGATTCCTTTATTAATTTTCATTAAGATTACAGTGTCAGTTTTTAGCTATTTCTATTACCATAAGGTAGGTAAATATTTTAATTTGTAATAAAGAAAATCTATTATGAAGCGTAAACTTTAATATATTATATTGTTTGCGTATTATCCTGTGAATATTCTTCAAAATATAAATTGCTTCTCTTTAAACTGTATTATTTTTTAAATGTTTTCAACTAGGTTATACTAGTTCCATATTTCCAAGTTTGATTTTTTCTCACAGCATATCTCTAGAAGAAATATGTACCTTGATTCAGAAAGATTCTAAACAGGAATATTTTACAAATATCTTAGAAAAAGATATTTGTTGGTAATGAGTATTTGTATTGAGATGAGAACTCGGTACCACAAATAGAGAAACAAAGAAAAGGCTGGAAAAAAACTTTTTCATAAATTTTTACTTCTTTCATTTGAATAATTCTTGAGATTGTCTGTACTGTACAACTCTAATATTTTATAAGGGTCTTCAACACAAAAAAGTAGCACAAAAAGAAAGTTGTATTCTTATTAAAAGGGTAAATAGACCCCAAATTCAATCATTTTTGTATCTTTCTAACTGTATTATGTGCAAACATTTTTCTGTGATATTTCTGCAAAAGTTATTTTAGATAATAATTTTTAAAAATGGTATTTTGACACTGCAAAATAATATTTTTCTTTATTGATGGCCAGCTGATAATAATTTCCTTTTTAGTGTCAAAAAAATAGTTTATTCTAAACACGTTCAAATCGGCATTCGTCAATTTTTTTTAGCAAAGGTTTCTTGACGTGTTTTTTTATAACAGACACTATCTAAACCTCTACAAAATTTTTAAGCACTCATTGGAATAGACACATTAAAAGTGTCTGTTCAAATTTGAATAAAGCCCATTTAGCTATGAAATTAACCTTAAAAACAGATGGATTGCTTAAGCATTCATTATGCTAGGTATTGTCTTATTGTGTGGGATCTAGCGAGAGAATTCTTTTGTTTTTTGTTTCCCAGTAAAATTGATATTTGATTTGAATTTCCAAGACAGTTACCGACTTATTTGTAAGGAAAATATAATTGTTGCAATATTCATTCTTCAGTGTACCAAGTTTGCTAAACAGAATAAAGGAAAATATCGATATAATGCTGCCGAAAGGTGGAATCCAAGAAGCAATCTTACTGAAATCAACAGGGTTTCGAATAAACTGAATTGACAATGTAATGGTGGAGTCTATGAACATTGAAATGAAAATCTCAATATTTCATCCATATTTTTCATTGTTTTTTTCGGACGGTATTCGTCTCACCAAGAGTTGAAAACTGCATGTTGAATATCATCTTTACTTTGATGGTCGAGGACTACATTAGTCTGAGGATCGGGAATGAATAACTCCAATTGACATGACATTTGTCATAAAAAGTCAGTAAGTCACGGCAAATATTGAAGAAATAAATAAATTCAGGCTACGGCCATTTACACTATTAGTAGATCTTGTCTAAAAAAACCGTCTTTAGACATTTTATAAGTAAGGTAACTTCGTTGGAAACTAAAGTTTCTGAAAGATTTTCAGTTATTCTTCATTTTCAATCAATATTAATTATCCATATTGATCTTGAATCTTCTCTTTCAATACTCTTCCTCGCAGGCCGATTCAAATATATACCCTCGTGCCAGAGTAGACACTTAATTCGGAAAATTGTTGACTATTTTGCCAGCCTACTACGAATGTATCTCCGTTTATGTAAATGACATAATGGTCTCCAACCTGAATCGGTAGAATAACTAGAATCATGTGTATTGAAGAAACACCCATAATAATATTGACAGTAGTACTCCAGTACACTCCATTCCAAAATTTCCATCCACAGAGATGGAATAAAAAGTAGCTACTAGAAGAGAAATTAAGGACCATAGAAGGATGAGAATGGTAATTCCACCATAGGAATCTTGCCAAAAAAAAACGTAGCTTATATCATATTGATATGATTGTTAACATAACTTCAATGCGCTTATTGGGTGGATTTGGTTTCAAGTGACAGTGAAGCTGGGTGAAATATATAAACTTTTTTTTTTCAGGAATCGGAGTTGGAGTATTAATATTTTTATTTTGTCTTATTATTTGAGATTAACTTCATCTTCTGTAATTCTCATATAATGTAACATACTGCCATATATGTTATAGTTATGATTTGAAATTTTTATGGAATTTGTATCACTCTACATAAATAACAGGTATGGAAAAATTGATACAAGGAGCCATCAACCATCAACATACGACAGATCATGCCTTATGTGAATTTGAGGCATTTAATTGCAAGGGGCAAATAATTTGTGAATAACGAAAACTAAGTTCAGAAGAATATAATGATCCTATAAATTAGTAAAGGGTAAGAGAGTGTTTAAAGGTATGTCATGAAAACATGGAACAGACAAGTCAGAAAAACATGGAATAGACAAGTCTGTAGGTTAGTAGTAGGGCTTGACTTCCTTAAATTTATCAAATGTACAGACAAGTCAGAAAACATGAAATAGACAAGTCAGAAAAACATCGAATAGACAAGTCCGAAGTCTATTATTTTGTAATATTATAGTATTATATAGATACATATGAATGAGCTGAATTCGCTGGTCTGAATATTTGATAGTAGTATTTATAATAGATGAAATGTTTCTAATGGAAAGACAAGTCTTGAGGATAATATATTTTTCTAACTTCCAATATCCATAGTTTGTTGTGTTGCCAAAATATCTTCACTTTTCTCTAATAAATTTGTATTCATATTGACAGCATGTTCACAAGTATCTTCCATTAAAACATCTTTTGATCTCCCAGATTTTGCAAGTTTTCTTTCTTCTTCTTCTAAACTCCTTTTACTAAACCTTCTTAATTTGAAGTTTTGTAAATATCTAAGTTCACCTTTCCATGTTTTGAGCAAATCAAACTGTCCCGGGTCCAGCAAATTGGGAATCTCTGAAAAGTTGAACAATCATCAAAGTATTTTTATTGAAAAAATTACAATAAATTGACTGTTGTTTGCCATTTTTAAATTCTCAAAAAATGACCTACCTACTCCACAAGAGTCATATTCTTCTTGTTCCTTTTTAACTGTTAGATTAATAACATCTTCTCTGTTAGCGTGTTGTCTATTTTTTCTGTTACCAATTGAATGCTTGATGTGAATTTGTTCCAATTCTTCATCAAACCTTGATATGTATTTTACAATCAATTCACGAATGTCTTTTGGAGTACAAGTACTGCATTGAGAATTCAAGTTTTCTTTGAACCACAAAATCTTTTCTCCTAACAAATTCAGTTTAATGTTGTTGGAGAGTTTACTTTTTTCTCTTCCATGTTGCCTGAAAACCGAACAAGAAGCCATTTTGATTCTAAGTTATTTACTTTGTATGCAATTGATATTATATTTTAACCATACACTTTACACAACATATAACATACATCTACTTATGAATTTAAGAAAATGTGCAAACAATATACCTAATATATACAATAGTAGACACACTTTTGACGCAAGGAATATGCTTGCCAAATCTCCACACTTAATTTGAATATATGTTGTAATGTACCTTGTAAGCTTGTTACAAATTTTACAGTTTTTTTTTATTTATACACAACTTTGTACCTTGTACCCATCTGTTTCTGTGACTTGTCAAATGTAATTTATACATAACATGATCAAATAAATCCATCTTATCTTCATTTGAAAATCTAAAGAGGTCAATATTCAAATCGTTCAAGATTCTCAAGTTCCTTTCAACTGGAGTGTGTTGATCATACTTTGTAGAGTGACATTCAATATTAAAGATATTTTGATTTCTTAGCGACTTAATGGGAACAATAAATCGAACAAGCTCGAGAAGTTCTAGGCAATATTTATAAGCACTTATGATCTTCAATTCTAATATTCATTTTGAAAAGACGGTATTTTAAAAACTTGATTGACCTCTTTCCAATATCTTTCTCAAAGTTATTGAAAAGGGTAGGAGCACAGTGATATCTTAAAGAGACCCTGATGTGACACAATTTTGGACAACTTCAACGCTCCAATTTCAACTTTGTATGCGTCCTATGAAGAAGTTCTGAATCTATTCTAGCAATTGGCATGAAAATCCAAATTATTCTAATTTTTTCATCATGCCTCAGAAATAATCTGTAAATTGTATCTGTTGTGTACATCAACTGATTCATGAAAGGGTACTATACAACTGTATTTCCAAAGATCCGGAAACACACTTGATTGCAATGAGATTCAAAACAATAGATAGGGGTAGAGTTCTTTAATATTCAGAATTTCATCTGGAAATATTCCAAATTTATTTGGTAACTTTAAAATTTAATCATAGATTATTTCCATTGATATAATTGGACCGAGGGGGAAACATCTATATAAAATTTATAAAACATTTAAAGAAATCAAAAATTGAGATTGGGATTGAAGAGATTTTAAAGGATTTAAAATTTTACTCAATATACAATCTTACAAGTCACTCAATAAAATAAATGAATGGTCAAAAATCTATGAAATCTAATGAAAAATTTAATTCTCCAGAGTTTTTACTTCTGACGTTGTTTAAAATCCAATTCGATCCTTTGCCTTTCATCGAAAATTTTCTGTAAATATGAATCAGTACTAGAATATTGAATGACTTAGCAAATACAGGGTGAGCCATTAAAAATTTTCCATAAGGCAAAATTTTGTGGGAATGAACTTTTTGCAAAAATTCAAAAACAAGTCAAGTTTGTAAGGGCGATAATTTTAATTACTAATTTTTTTATTGGAAATTGGGATGCCAAAAATAGTCACATCAAGGAATATGTAAAAAAGGCACTAGTCAGAAGTTTTTTAAAAAAAAGCTCTACTGAATCCGTGAAACTTGATGGAAATCGAATTCTGAAGGAACATGAAGGGATAAAATATTCAAATATAGTTATTGATTTGATTTCCGAAAAATGGAAATCGCATTAGTTCAATAGCCATAATAGTTATGAAAAGTTGAAAACACATTCCTAACTGAAGTTTTTTGGAAGATTGTCGCCTAATCATGCTTAGTAATGTTAAAGTATTCCGTATATAATTACGGAATACTTTGGTAATACTAGTAACTGATAATGTCAAGTCCCTAATTCAATTTGAGGAAAATATATAAAGTAAATATAACCTTACTTTTTCATCTGTTTTGCCAAAGCTTTAGTTTTCCTGCTGTTAGGGTGTTTACATTTTTCAATCTGCTTAATTTTAGGCTAAAAGAAGACAAATTTATTTACAGTTTGTCGATGATATATCGATTACTCTTACCATTTTTCAAAGTCAAGAACCAATTTCATAACACAACAAACTTGTCGCCTAACCTAAAAATTGAAATGGATTGTTGTTCTTAATCTTCTTGAGGTATGCGATCACGACCTCTCTGATTGCTGCTTTTGGCCATTGCCACCCGTTGTTAATAAATTGTTCTTCTGAAATGATACTGTTGATATTATGAAATAAACCAGTAGACAATAAATGAAAAGTTCAAGTATTCTTATGAGCAAATATCAATCAGTCTGCTCTAATCTTTCTCAAGCTGTAAGCATATATGGGACTCTGTATTACTCCCATAGACCCTAAGCTTGTATTCTCCAAAGAGGTAAGGGAAAGTTTACCTTTGGAATCCATGTGAGAAATATATACTTGCCTATATCTATGTGATTTAAAATATTCTCCAGGCTTTTATCACTGAACGCATAGAACGCATCACTGGCATAGAATATATTTGTCCATGTTGTTTTTTTCTATTTATCTCTGGTTTTGTGAAAATTTCGTTGAGAATTCGAATCCCTTTTACATATTCATCATAATCAAAATATAACTTTCATTCAGTTTTTTTAATTTTTATGCTTAAACGATATTCGATGATGTTATTTGGCTTAACGAGCTACAAAATATGAAAATTGAATATAATCTTGTCAAAAATCCACCACGAGATTTTTTGTCTTAAACCAAAATCGATCCTCTGATCGATGTTTCTGACTGTCAAAACAAATGAATGAAATATTTAAAAACCAGAACCGATTTATTGGGAGTTATTTAAAAAAAAGGAATAATATAGAAGAATGAGAAAAAATAAAAAATGTGGGTATGAATTCCAAAAATTCAGTTCAACGCGTTTTGTGAAAAATACAAATTTGAACTGAAATGGTTTTGATTAAATGAGAATAGAATGAAGAATGAAATGCATAAAAAAATTAAAAACTAAACAGCAGTGCCAGGTATTGCTTGCTGCCGGAATGGGATACTGAACTTTCCGTAATTGAATGGAATGAAATCATAAACTTTCCTTTTCAAAAATCCTCATTTTCCACGAGGTTTATATAAGTTATTTCAGAACAACTGAAAAATATTTGTGACCACAAAACAACTACCTATTTTTTCCCTTTTCAAAATAACTGATAACAAATGAAAAACAATAACAAATAGAAGATTCTAATTATAGCAACAACTTTCCTCCAACTTTATTTTCAACTTTATGTTCAACATAGAAATCGGAAATTTCTAGAAATTCTCAGTAATTTGATTAGTAGATTATTAAAATTCAGGTATTTATTCTGTGACGTACTATGGAAATATCTATTTTATTTGCCCTATAGAATACCGTCTATAATCTATTTCTTTAAACAGCGCAGCGGAGCAATAAATCATTTTCGAGTCGCTGTTCCATTGCCATCATTATTAAGTCGGTTCAAAAATGTATTCATTTTAAAAATTCGCAGTTGTTGCGTGATTTCATATTACAAATCTCAAGAGACTTTTCATAGTTGTATGCATATAGAGAGTAACAAAAATATGGAACACTGGCATTAATAATTGATAATTTTTTTTTCACCTTAATTTTTTTTAACTTTTGAATTTCGATTAAAATTTAACTGTGAAATTATAAAACAACAATAAAAATTAATTGGCGCTCCGGGGCGACTTAATTTTCAATACTTTCTTTTATATAAACATAGAGAAGTAAAAGCCATATAGCTTTTTTCAGAAATTTTTATTAATTTTCTGAAAGTTTATGACCTGAAAATATAACAAAGGTAGATGTGATAGAACTTTCTTTGAGCGAAGAAACGATTGTAATATTTTATTCGAAAGACGAGTGGAAACAAACTCAGAAGTGCTTGTTAATTAAAATAGAAACCACTAAAAGGTGTGTATCACACAGATGAACAATGTATCCTCTTTTATAAATGAAAATTGAATTTTCTTTTCTCAAATTTTAATGGAAGTCTCTATTTTTGGAAAAAAACAACACGTATTCATCATCGATGTCACGTAATAGCCCTTGGACTCGATTTTCGACATTACTTCCATAGGACCTGAGCTTGTTTTCCCATGGAAAAACGATCTGGTATTCTCTTTGTTCTTGGTTTTGTAAAAATTTTGTTGACAATTTGAATAATCATCAAAATAAAGCTTTCATGTAGTTTCTGGCATTTTTTGTCTGCCAAAAATCCACCAAGAAATGCTTAATCACACCTCGACTAGAAATTTAACCGTAAAGGCACAGTAGAGTACAACTGTGGTAAAGGGCTGACAGAGTTAACGCCACAAGAAGTGAAAGATACAAAAAATCTATAGACATAATAATATGGACTGCAACACGTAAAACATCGTGACGTAGCAGACGTTTAACTGTATGAATCACGTAATGCCAAGACACGAATCTTTTCAACGGCCAGTCCATATTATAACGTCACTGAAAAAAATCTGGGAAATAGAAGGTTAGAAAGTTGTTTACGTTTATAGTTGACAATTATTTGGTTGATTATTGAGAAAAAATCAATTGATATTTTGATAGTTACAATGAAATTGGATAAAATTTGTCGTACATGTCTATTGGAAAAGGCTAATTTGAGACCATTGTTCGAAGATTGTATAGCAAACATGTTAATGACCTGTGCATCAGTGCAGGTAACTGTCTCTGTAACTGCTACAAGCAGACAAACTTAGGCTGACTTAAGCTTTAGAAAATGATGTATTCAAATAAATTTTTAAAATTCACAGGTAATACAGGGTGATGGTCTACCACATCAAGTATGTACCCAATGCCTCCAAAATATTAATAAAGCATACACATTCAAACAACTATGTGAAAAGTCTGATATGACCATAAGAAACTATTTGAGTATCAACTTGCAGCCTATTTCCCTACCAGCAGATAACATAATAAATGAAGTGAAATCTGATTTATTTAGCACCAGCGAAGTACTCCAGCAAAGTTCTCTATTTCAAGATATTTTTAACGATGCTACAACTCATTCTTTAGTTGAAACTTTCACCAATCAAAATGCTAGCACAGGTTAGGTTTCCTATATTAATGAATTAGGTATTATCTACAACTACAAGTACTATAGTAGAGTTCCATAATAATAGGTACTAAATTCTCTGAAATATTATTGCATTAAAACGAAAACATTGTCAAGGTTGTGATTCTATATATATTATCATTTTTCCTCATGTGTTGAGTAAAATTTCATTACGCCACTGCAAGAGAGAGATTAAAGCAAAAACGTCAGTCATTTCTGAGAATTTAGTGCCTACTCTTTTGGAATTATAATATAGATGGTTTTAATTTTCAGTTGTTTCAGATTTGGCAGAAACGATGCAAAGTTTGCAAACAATAGCCGAACAGTGTTTACCTGAATCATGGGAAAGTGATGGTAACATTGTTCCTTGTAACTCAGATGAAGCTAGTGATAATTTTTTAGGCCCTATATATAAATGTGAATTCTGTGAAAATATTTTTAAAGGCAAGTATTTCAGAGGGGAGCAAGTGTAACGTGTAACACAGTTCTCTGTTCTGTAATCATGAGCATAATCAAAAAAAAAGATTTCTGCAACAGTTAATTCAATAATTGTTATTTTTGATAAATCTAGTATAATTTGAAATTGTATAGAAAATGTGTAACTGTCAAAAAAAAACATCATCTACATGTTGAAGATTAAAAAAAGTGAGATTATCTCTATCTCAGAAAGAAGAGCCATATCAAACAGGTCTATTTTGTTATTTTTCACCCCAACTGGCTATTCTGAATAAAACCTACAAGTCTACTACTTACATACTATTGAAAACATTTATCTGAACAAATTAAAATTTCTTTTATATACTTTCAGATGAGTGGTCTTTAGGAGAACATATGAAAAACCACAGTGGACAACCCAAATATTTTTGCAACATATGCAGGAAGGTTTGTGATACTTCTAATGAATTGGACAAGCATCTCATTGACCACACATTTGTGAATAACAAAAATGAGTTGACTATCGAACGCAAACAGGACTTCACATGTGATGTAATTGATTATTTAATTCTTAATTTGTTGGTGTAAGATTTTTTGTTGCAGCTGTGTGATAGAAACTTCAGTAACTCGAAATATTTGAAGAGGCACCTAAAGGAACTTCATTTTATTGATACAGGTTCAATTTTAGACTCTGACAAAAAGTTTGGCTGTAATTTGTGTGGAAAAAGGTATTTCTTCAAATTACTAACAAATTTTATACTCTAAGTATTAATAATAATCTTTAATTCATAAAAAGAGAATGATATAATATAAAGATCATATTAAACAAAAGTAATTTTCTGTAGAGGAAACAGTTTCTTTTGTATCTCATTTCTAATTCTCACCACAATCTGAAAAAAATGAAAATTGTAATGGAGAACTTTATTATACGGGTGGAGAAAGAGCAAACATTTATTTCGATAAATTACTGTGTAAATTCAATGTATTTTCCACAAAGGAAAATGTGCTATTTATCAGTAACTTATCATATTTCATGATTTTGCTTATTCCAAGAAGAGCTAAGAATTTCACAGATACTTATCTCAACATATCGGAAATCCTCTTTTTAGGGAACGATCCAAGAAACTACTCTAATTTGATGTTAAAACGATCAAACAGTATATTTTTTTGGTCTAGAGTTCGTTTCATTAACTTGCTATTTAAGATGGGTTCCACATCAATCATGTAAGGTTGAATGTTTCATCTTGTGGTTCAATCAGTGCTTTTTTCATCTAACTCTATCGATCTGCAAACTCAAGCATATTTCAATTTGATTTGATCGAATATAAATTTGAATAATAATTCACAAGCAGATCATTTCTCCCTAAACAACAACAATCCTAAGTAGGAAAACTGTTGGTGGATAGTACTTTCGTTATGAGGAAGTATATAAATATAAACAAAAATGTTTGCAAATGGAAAGAATACATTCCTCTTTCTTCCTGCATCCAAAAATACTTCTTTCATAAAGATCCAGAAACTATGTAACTCTTCTTGATGAAAAAAGTTAATTGAGTAGATTGTTTCATTTGATATAGATTTGTTTGAGAAGGTACCATCTATCTTCACAAATTATACTTTTTGGAATGCAGGAATGAATATAATCCCAATTTGAGAAATATAATTATATGATTATTGCAGGTATAGACAGAATAAACTTCTTGTAATGCATATGAGAAGCCATACTGGAGAGAGACCCCTGAATTGTGAAATTTGTGGGAGAAATTTTGCTTTGCCATCATCTCTCCATAAACATAGAAATATCCATATTGCAGAAAAAAAGTATGAGTGCAATATTTGCAATAGAAAATTTAATCAGTCTTCCAATTTGAACGAACATCTTAGAACCCATACAGGTAGGTCAAATAATTTTGTTCAAACCGATTTTATAATGGAAATCGTTAGATGTAAAGATGGGACTTATATCCATGTTGGTTATGATTATACATATATATTGCTTGGGAGTAGGCAGATTGAGACCCAGGTGTCAAGTCACATAACCTTTGAAGAATATATATATTGTATGTTACTATATTTTAATGATTATTCTCAAGGATATTGAAAAATAATAGCATAGAAGTTCAATATTTTCTTGAAATGAGGGTGTTTGTAGGATGTGGGAAATCCTCCAACAATATGCTATTGAAAATGATTTGTTTTTTATTACTATAAATATAACAATTTATCATTTCAGGTCAAAAGTCGTATATATGCAGTGTTTGTGGAAAAAGTTTCACAACAAATGCAAGTCTATATGTTCATATGCGAATTCATACTGGTGTCAAACCTTATAGCTGCAGTTTTTGTCAGATGTCTTTTACTAGTAAGTTCATAAATTGCTACTTATACTATAAAAGGAAAAATGCATTGAATTTAGTAATTCATAATTTTTTTCAAAACAATTGAGTATTCAGGGCTATTCAAATTAAAACTATGCATAGGGATAACCTAAATAGTAAGCGATAGAGAGTAGATTGAATTGTGGCAAAGTTGTCTATTTTCAGGAACTATTGAATGATAGCAAAAATTGACTTTAGTTATTTTGATTCCGGAGATATGTCAGATCTGTTTATATTTTCCCATAGGAAATGTCAATGGACTATCAGAATGTGGTCAAGGAATTTGTTTATAGGGTGTCATACGACTTGAGGCATTCTCAACTCTGACATTTTAACTATGAAAGATGAAATCAACACTCTGGTCATTCTTTTTAAATACTGATTGATATTTTTTTAAATTTTCTGCAGTCTAGAGGTATGTATTTTTTATTGATATCCTATAGTAATAATTGAACACCACAGTAACCAATTTAAAATACCTGATATCTCGTTATTGATAAGGAAATTCCATTTTGTAAGTATTATGACTACATGTTAGACTGTGATTATTGTTATATTTAAACTATATTTTTTCAAGAACTGAACATCTATGTTAGGTAATTGCGTTTTGAGACTTGAGTCGTGTCATTGTAAACTATGATCAAAGAGATGAATAAAATTATTTCTCTCTCGGGAATATGAAAGAATTGAATGATACTATATAAGTATTCCCAATCAAAACTTTGCTACAAAAATACAGGTACATATTTGAAATTTAAGAGTTTGAGTTTCCCCAAGTCAGACGACGCTTTGTATAAAAATTTGTGTTGGAATCGGCTGATGCTTGATGAAAATCCATAACGTATTGAAGAAACACTTTGTGAGATTGTCACCAAACAGTTTTACAAAAACACAACACGTGTTTCGCTATAAAATAGCTTCTTCAGGCGTGTCTTTACAGACCTGCCTGAAGAAGCTATACAGTAAAAACACGCCTGAAGAAGCTATACAGTAAAGACACGCCTGAAGCTACAATAAAGACACACCTGAAGAAGCTTTACAGTAAAAAACACTCCTGAAGAAGACATTGAATAGCGAAACATGTGTTGGGTTTTTACACTCCTAAAGGAGCTTTACAGTAAAAACACGCCTGAAGAAGCTATTGTATAGCAAAATACGAGTTTCGTTTTTACACGCTTGAAGCTTTCCAGTAAAAACACACCTGAAAAAGCTATTGTATAATGAAACACGTGTTGCGTTTTTGTAAAACTGTTTAGTGAAAATCTCACAATAGTGTTCCTTGAATATGTAGAAGAATTATTTGATGATATTCCCTTGGTCCACTGGAAGTTTCTATGGCAATATGTTATTAAACAGATTTTCTATAACTCTGTAAATGAGGTAGATACAGCAATAAACAGAATTTCGAAATTGTGAGTTTTTCTCCCGTATCTCGTGAACCATTAAGTAGTACCTACAACAAATAAGCAACAATGCAGTTTACCCTTCTCTCTATAAACTTGATCAAGAAAAGGTGATATTACTCCTTACGAAAATGCCATCTGTGGCGACACAGAAGACACTATACATGATTATCAGAGATAAACGTGGTTCCCAAGGCAGTCTCTTGCAAAGCGAAGCCTCGACATCGAAGAGATTTGACCTGTCATGAAACCAGAGCGAAAAAAAAATGTATTCGTGTTCCAACGCGTCGGCGCTGTTTCGACCCGCAATAGGTTGCTTTGTTGCTAGTTGCTTTGCAATGAAAGACTGAGGATAAATTTCGTTTAGCTGTTGATACCTTGCCTATGCAACGGATTCCCCTGAAGAGCCTTGTTGATCTTTGATGTTCTGAGTCTTCTGTTGATAGATGACGTCTTCGTTAAAGAAGATGATATTGAATTTACTTACTCTAGCATCACTGATGAGACCTATGGTGGGACGAAACAATGCTGTCTGGTGTTGGATCACGAATGCTTTGATTTCGATCTGGTTTCAACTTTATGATCATTATGAATTTCTATTCATGATCCATCTTTTAGCAAGTACCCAGATGAAAAAACATCAATTAATTCATACCGGTGAAAAACCATATCCCTGTTGGCAGTGTGGAAGGTCGTTTCGTAGAAAGGAAACTAGGGATACCCACGTAAGATACCATACTGGAGAAAGACCTTACTCATGTGATATATGTTCCAAGAAATATGTGGCTGCCAGCCATTTGAGAGTAAGTGTACATTTTTTCCAAAACTTTATTATTTAGTATGTAATTATTTCAGGATCACATGAAATCTCACAACAATAATAGAAAATTCGAATGTATGATATGTCCAAAGAAATTTCTCGACTCTAAAACACTGAAAAGTCATATATTGACCCATACAGGACAAAAACCCTATTCATGTCAGTTTTGCGGAAAGTATTTTTCTCAGAATGGTGGTCTTGTAACCCATATTAAGAACTGTCATAATAACCAATAAAGTATTAAAGACAATTGTGTTTCAAATATTTATTTCAAGAAAGTTCATAGGTGACAGGAGGTCTCAAGTTGTATTCACACAATCACTTTATATTAAAATTCCTAACTATCTCGACAATCACCCAACAGAAATAATAGCGCAAAGGCGTAACAAAGCCATAAAACTGCGACACTTTTTCACTAAGCTTACACATTCAATCAGATGAAATATTCTAGACTAGATTCAACTACATGTTGATAAATTAATGATTATTACATAATAATGAAGGTAAATAAATTTAACACACGCGAGTTACTTGATCCAATTATATTGTTCATTAGATATTGGAAATTTTGAATATATTAATTTTCATACTTTCCAGATTAAGGTTCAAACCTTTCCTCTTGAAATGAACTCATGTTTCTCTGTAGGGAGGTGTGTAGCATAGGTTGAATTCATTTTTCCATTCTGGAAACTTTTTGGCTTTCTACTTCCCAAGAAAGAAAGAATGTTTTCCACATTTTTTACACAAAGCCGGAGAAGTAGAAAGCCTATAACTTTTCTACAAAAAACTAATATCTCCTCAAAAATAGACCCACTTCAAGATATTTCCGTATTTTTTTTTGCGTGTTTCAANTTTCAAATGTTTTTCTAGTTTGACCTATGTAAAACATCGGACATGATCCACACGACAATTTATCAACTGATCTATCTGATACTAAACTTTATAAGAACATAGGTTTCCACAGTCGGAGACATGTATAAGACAACAAAAATCAGGCTGGCGGGACGTGGTTGAATGGAGCCTAAAGGACAAACGTTTGAAGACTTAAGAGGTTGTGTTTTGCAGTGACACATATAAATAAAACTCATAAACTTAACATTTTTACGTATCAGACAGGGAACTGACAAATCAGAACCTGAATTTTTGTGTAGTGCAAGGTTCATCATTTAATGGACAACAACTGTGTCTTAGTTAGTAACTCCTAAGATATCATATCTGAAATTATGATTCTCTTTATCCTATGTTCTATTCATTTTTCTTCCAGAAACAGTTGAATTTTGCCCCTTTTGGTAACTTCAAGTTTCAAAGCATAATTTTCATCAAATTAACTGACCATGTCAAATATATCCCATTTCTTCCACAATGACGATATAAATTATTGAAGGTATTGTGTGGTAAATACATTCATATTTCCACAAGATTGGGTTAACGTAAACTTTTCAGGAATTGAAACTTGTTAAAAAAAATTACCTAGCACTACAATACATTCTTATTAAAAAAAAGTTGTCATCTTACATTTATGAAGCAAAAAATTCAGATCTGGTGAAACTGATTTAGGAAGAAATAATTCTGTACACTTTGTTCATATTTTCGGGTATGGATGAATCTTCAATAGTGACCATAGCAAGAGACTGAAGCACCATTTGATTCCATGTGTGGAGGCTCTTCATTACCCTTGAAAGATTAACTTTGGTCTCTGACATAGTCAGTACAGTGCATATTGATTTTTAATATTCTATTGGCTAATAATCGTTTAAAAAATATATTTGGCCTATATTACTTCCATAACTGAAGCTATTGTTACAGTCCTCCAATGATCTAAAATTAATGGATTCAATCCAGCAAACTTCTACATTTCAATGTCCTTACGAAATAAAAAAATATATATATAAGGGTGTGTTCTCACTGTAAAATAAAGCTATACAATTCTTTTAACAAAGGGAAATATTATACATAAGTTTCAACAACTACCGATCATGTTGGTGAGACATTACTCCTCTGCATCCTTTGTTGCTGCTCCTTTCTGCATTCTTCTGCAGTATGTTGCAACTGTTCTTTCAGCTTCAACAGTTCTCTAATCCGTTGGTATACAGGATCCTGCAAAAGAAGTTGATAAAAAAATATTATATCAGATTTCCAAAAGTTCACCTGTGTTCTCATGCTTGGGTTCCACCTACAATAATAGGCTTTCCATAACTTTATATGGCGGATGCTGGCAATAGGTACTAAAACTCTCTGCTGCAAGGTATTAGCCCAATATAAGGGATTCCTGTAAAGATCTAAATTACTGTTGGTATATGACCATAGAGATACTGTTTGATCCTTCAGCTCTGCAACAAATCAAGTCAAATTTACCATCTCTAACAAATTATCAGTTATATACTTTCTTGAACACGCTCCCTCTCACTGTTACATAAAAATGTTCCAAATCGGCAAGAATACAGATGATCTAATATTGTTATTAGGAAATAGTCATTGAATTCGAAAGCATTGGGGAACTGTTGCGTTATCTGCCACACACAATCGATAAATTGCAAGAAAATAGGAGATCTGTCTGCATCTGAATGGTGATCATCTCCGTGACCAATTCTCTGAAAAAAAAATGTCTGTGATATTGTCATTATCGACCTGCTTATTCAATCTAAATAAAAAAAAATTGTCAGGTTTAATTATTCAATTAGAAAGTGCTACATTTCGGAGTTCATAAAAAACAATTCGGAGAAGTACTATTTTATTTATTAGGAAAATAAACATATAAAAATTGAACGAAACAACTATTACAACAAGTGTTCAAAGTGATGACCCCCAAGAGTAATACAAGCTTCTGCTCTCATCAAAGAATTCCGCACCCGTTAAAAAATGCCCGGAGTGTTTCTTATCGTTTCGCAGCAAGCT
>WOGL01000253.1:0-16689 GCA_015342145.1 Leptinotarsa rubiginosa | reverse complement strand
TCATTACATGTCAATGAAGCTGTACAATGAATTACCTAATCGTATCGAAGATTTGAAGAGCATAAAGAAATCTAAAAAATAAAAAAATATTTAATAGATTTAGAACCATGTAGTGTTAGTGACTATTTAGACCAAACCGAATTATAGAAATGTATATATTCATGAGTATATGTAGTCTTTTTCTTTTTTGTTGACATTATTTCATTCTATGTTGTCTGTGAAAAAGCTGTAATAGTCGGCATATTTTTGAAATAAAGATTATTATTATTATTTTAACACCTAGACACGTATATTCTAGATTTTGTAAAGATTTCTTTCGGAAATACTTTCCTTTAAATTTTATAATTCTTCAATAATAATTATATTGATAATGATAATAATTCTTCGTCCTTATTCAAACAAAATGTTCAAAATCTCAATCGCCAACAAAATATTCAATTCCAGATTCCTAAATTATATTTATTTTGAAAAATTGTTCAAATATTCATCAGGTTAAAAAATAGTTGACCTGTTCTCGATTTTCAGAATTGTAATACTCGGAATTGAAAGGGGTATATTATCAAGAGGTTCTCACATGAAGATGAAGTAGTAAGCCAAAACCTTTATTCCCCAAAAATATAATCTAATGAAATCGAGCACTGAAATAGTGGAAATGGTGATATACAGACTAATTCACGAACTTCTCCATGTCGGTACAACAAGTGTACAACACCGAGATGTCTTGAAGAATGCTCAATGTTCTCTACATACTGAATGTAAAAATGTTTTTCCTTTTCAGATTTTAGGGATGTTTTTTGATTACACACCATTTAAATGAGAAATATATCTGTTGATAGTCTTAAATAATAAAATATTGGTGTCAATTTTTTTGAGCATATTATCGCACAAAAATTATTATTCATACTTTCAATTTAAACTGGTACCTTTAACATTTTTCATGTCTTCAGAAAAACTTACCGATACCGTCTTTGTTTAGAATGGGGTCAATTGATGCCTAGTTCCATATCATACTTTTAGGTTGAAAACAATGTTCCTTCAGCCCTCTCCTTATTCCCAAATTTCTCTTATCCATTTCGGTTGCCATCAAATCTGACAAAACCAGATATAAATCATGTAAAAACCATGCAAGAGTGACAATAATAAATCCAAAGTCCAGAATTCACAACTATGAACAAGTGCCTTGTATATTTGAGAAACCAAATACTCTAAAATAAATTATAACGATTATTTCCGTCACTGCATAAAAACGATGAAAAAGTGCAATAAGACCAGGTAGCTTTTATAATTTCACGATTAAATGAACTAGATCTGCTTTACCGATTAAAATGAACATAAATCGGCAACATATGTCACTTGTATATAAAGTTCAACTCGATTAAAATGCCAACAATCCATAACTTTTAAAATTTTGCTCAACACATTCAGTGCACTTGGCCCAAAATGGGGCACATTGGTTCTATAGTAAGTGCGCACAGGCCTTTTTGTACCGCTTCGGGTTTTGGTATTTGTGCCAGTTTAAAATGGCAGATAGTGACCAGGGACCCTCAGCTGCTTCTGGGGTGGAACACTTCTGGAGTGGAACGCTTTCGTATACAATAATTTGAGATGAAATCTTTTGACCTGAATTCTTGGGATTCTATGAAAATATTATACTCTCAAAACATTTTCTCAACGAAATTTCGAAAATTACTTATTTGCACACTTTCAAATGATTAAACTTGGTTCATTCGGATCATAATTTTTGATAAATTGATCATCCCCGGTAATTTGACTAAACCTATTTGAAATTTAGTAAAGTCCTCAAGTTTAAATATCAGTTGTATTATTCCCAAATCTACTGGCGAATCTTACCATGGAATACAATATTTTATAATACAAGAGCTTTATATCTTAACGTAATAACTAGCCATGACAATTCTGAACAAAAAGAATTTCATTGCAAAAAGTTTTTTATCTCACCAAAGAAGTTTCGATATGGTATATGAAATGTTTACATTTGGACATTTTGTTAGTTTTTCTCAATTCTGTGAACTGCCCCAAATGGAGAGGTGAAAAAAAAATTAAAAATGTATTTCAACTTTCAAAATTCGTTCATTTTGTATAATAGTTGATAAAGTTTAACCACATGAAATATATTTCTGAATGTAACTAAAATAATGTTTTCACAAGACAAATATATTTTGAATAATTCATACTTTCTTGGTGTTTTGCCTCCCACACCTAAGCTATTTTTACTGGCTCTTTTGTAAGTTTGCATTTTTTTTTAACAATATCGAGAAGTTGGAGATCTCTAGAATGACAACGAACAAGTTCTGGTTCTTGTCAAAAATATTGTCACGCCGTGGCCTACGCTACTGGCAAAGAACCGATAAAACATCGTGTCACATCAGGGAGCGTCTTTCAGATTCTGAGAAGTGAACACCAGAAGATTGGAATTCTTTTCACGAAAAAACGAGAATGTTCGAATGTTGTACGAGTTTTGAGACAGTTTGAATTAAGACTCGGATCAGATCAGAGTGAAGAAAGCGACAGTGAAATGAATGAAATAATTAAAAAGAGTAACTGAAGTAAAGTATGCAGTTATAATTCATTGTTATTAAATGAAGTTTTAAATTTGAATGAGCGTACTACTGTTCATTTATTTAAGAATCCACACATAGACGTAACATTGGTACTGGCGGAGAGTTAGTTAATTACAATATGTTTAATTATCATTTATATCAAAATTAACAACCAGTAGTAAAATCAACATTCACTTCACATACAAAACTGTATATTAGAATCTCCAAAATAATTTTCAATAAAACGTTATCACTATCCATGATAATTACACAATTTTCTCAAAAATTCAATTTTCAGACGCCTTTTGCTAACACCGTAGCTTCCTGGGTAGAACTGAATGTTTGTGAAAATTGTGAAATTATTATCATGGATGGTGTTATTAATTTCCACAAAGTATGTTATCAAGCAAATAACTATCAATATTTTCAGTGAACGGCATTAAATGAGGATATAAAACTAAAGTAAAAATGTGCTAACCTGAAATGAATTGATGAAGGGAACATCTAGACGCATTCAAACTATAAACAAAAGATGACCAGCAGCATCTGAAACAAGTAATCAGAAAGTGGGATTACTTGTTTGAATTTTTCAAAATACCACAAGTCAAAACAGCACGAAATATTCAAAGTATAAGCAGATCATATTAATGGCTTAATGGTAATAAACTGCATAAAAAGTATAGAATATCCAAGGTGCAATGAAAATTTCAATAGAATCACTAATATAAATAAATCAGGGTGCCTTTCTATATTCAGATCAATTAGGAATTTGGTAAACATATATATATGACCAATACGAAACAATTAAAATATAGAAATATCAAAATATAGTCAAACATACCAGAAATATACACAGTAATATAAATCAGTGCATGACATAGAATCTAGTTCTAGTTAGTTGACGAGATTTCTACCTCCCCTCCCTTCCAAATATTTTTTGATTATATAATTTCCAAATTCGGAACAAGCCCATTATACAATATAAACATTGGGGGTCCCAAAATAGATCCTTTGAAGACTTCATTCTCATCCTCAGTTTAATTTGTCATTTCTAATTTTCAGATCATGAATGTCCTATTAGTTATAGTGTAATTTCATGACAATTGAGTATTTTAGAATCAGAAATACTGATATTGAAAACAGGAAAATTTTGGCAAAACGAAAAATTACTTTCAATTTTGGAACTTCAAAGAAAAAGGAGGGGGATCTCAACGTCAACTGTTCTTGATGAAAGAACTATCCTAAAATAAATCAATATCTGCTGTACTCCAAAAACGAAATAAATGGTGAAATAATCATCTAATAACATATTAAGCCAATAATACTCAAAATGAAAATGAAATAGAGAAAAATAGTACCTTACCTATGTAACAGTTTCAATATAGAAAACAATTCAGAGAAAATAGCACACACAGTTAGGTCCAGCTAAATTATATCAATTGTAGGTTCGAGTACTCACACTATTCAAGAACAAAATTGCATTTCAATGTAGAGCAGGTAAATAAATTCACAAGTTCAGTGCTTCAAGTTTTCATGTGAGAGGCGGTTCATTGTAAAGCACATCTTTATAAATAAGGAAGTCAAATTCGATAAACAAGCAATATAACCAGTTTCATTCTTATCAGCTTAACCTTGGAATAAAAGTATGGAGTTGCAGTTTACACAATGCTAAGACCCTTCAAAAGTCTTATATTTCCAGAATGAAATGTGGAACTGGACCAAAGCACCAGAACTACAACACTATTCTCGTCGCGTGCCTTCTTTCCTCAAGACGCCAACTTGGTTCTTCAAACGCGCGTCAAGAAGAGTGTTGCAGTTCTGGTGTTTGAAAACAGTGCTTGTTTTGAAAGTGTTACAGTTCCAGGGTTTTGGAAAAATGCATGTTTTGGATCTCTTTCCTAGTTTTTGTTCTGCCATTCTATTTCTTCCCAATAGAATTCATTCACATATCTATTTCCATTACGTATTTGTTGCAGAATATCCAATAAATAAAACATATTCACTAGAACCGGAGACCCCACAAGTTTATAAGCTATGCCTTGTCTGCAATCACAGAGATTCTCTTAGCTCCTGAAGGTGCCTATAGAAAGATAATAGGGAAGCAAATCCACGTCTCTTCAAAGTGGAAAAATATTCCTATGATACATTATCCATACCAAATTATGTCTTCATATTCAAAATGTTGTTCTGCTTACACTTTTAAACGATATTTTACACAAAATATATCAGTTATCAAAACATTCTTCAAAAACATTTTCATCATCTGAATAGGCCGCTCTTTGGTGAACAATAATGTCATATATGTATAATAATTTAGTCCTTTATTGCAAAAAAACAATACAACAGAGCAACCGCAGATTATCCTGAAGATAACTTTCAAACTCCTCGCCTGGTACAGCTTAATTTTGATTTTTTTTTGTTTTCATTTCTTTCAAATTAATTATTTACCGGGTACTTTCGGCCACTGTAAACCTAACATTTATCAGGAAACTGGAATTTTTAAAACGCGAGACCTTATTAGTTAAATCAGAATGAGATTTTTGTTATGAAAGTTAAATGTGTAAGTTATATACCATATAGGCCAGGACAAACACCCCACGCTCCCTAGAAAACAATTTGGGAGTGAATAACATAAATTTGATGTAGTTTTTTTAATATACATTCATTTTAATCCAAAGTTGAATTTTGATAAATTATTAAATTGTACTATCGTTGAATGACCGTTTGATATTTTACCCATAAATTACTTTCATTATTATTAATATTCTTCAAACCTTATCGTTAAATTGGAATTATATGTCAAATGCTTGGAAATTTATACATTCAAGGGGCACTATTTATATTTTTGAGGCAATAATAAAAAACTAATTTCTCTCACGACCTATACACTTTTGCTTGCATTCGAACCGCTAGTCAAATCATTTTTTCCATTCTGCTCAAGTTACCTTCAAAACATTGTGTTTGAATGCATCAGCGGTAATTGAAGGACTCCATTTGGAATCAATACATGAATAGATGAGATGTGATACTTGGAACTGCTTCTAAGGAGAGTGATCATTTGCCAATCCAATGAGAACCCTTTTCAAGTCTAAATAATTATTCAATCCACTCTTGCCTTGATAATTCATGTTGAAATCACAGGTTAATTCCATTTTTTCGTAAAGATATATTTTTACACAAATCACCCTCAAATAACAAAACGATCAGGTCAGTTTAAAGTGTTAAGTCCTGATAACATTTCATGTTGCCAACGTTAAAAATTTAGTGGTGATCTTCATGTTCAAAATTTAAGTAGGGTCCCTTGTATTAATTGGATAAATGTACCAATTCTACAAATGGCAAGTTATATAAATTTTTCTGTACAGCTTGTCAAATGTAGGGAGAGCTTTCTGAATTCCGTTATGGTCCCGCCCACTAGATGTGCGTTCATTAGAAGACTATGAGAGCGAGAGAGAGAATTCTCAAGTCTCTTCTGACAAGCTGTACTTCATTATTCAATTAATTAATCCGTATTGAATGTTTTCTTAAAATCTGTTAATTTTTTTTTGTTAATCAGCGGTCAGTGTAGAATATAAAAAAAATCACACCAAATGACAACCGGTGTTCCTAAAACACTGAAAGCTGAAGTCTCCGCTTAACTAATGTACCAATAATTTAGAACAAATTAAAACAGGTACGGTTTACCAGAATACGTAGAGGAGAATACAAACATTAAAGAGTAAATGTTGGTTATAGAAAACTGAAACAATTTTATTTTTATCAGATTATGGAAGATGAAAATTCCTTTAAGTCGATAAAAAAGTGTCATTCGACACTTGCGGATATAATTGAATTGAAGCATTTCAGTTGTAGATCGGATAAAATTAAAATGGACTTTTTGTTTGTTATATACTTTGTAGAAGTTGACTCAAATGCAAACAATGTCTATTTTATATTTTTGTAACTGACTTTCAAGTGAATATCCAGTTTTACTAGATTATCATTTCTTTCAACAATTATCTACATTTAAAAACAATCAAGCGACAACCAAAATTATTTATCACTTGTACTATCATAAATTGTCATGTGAAACTAAAAAATGTATCAAATAATTTTCATACAAATAAACAAGTGTGAAGTACCAATCTCATATCTTCTACAACTTGTTAACTTGCAAATATATATATGGATATAATGCTTTCTGTAAGGACTGAGAATATAAATGCACCAAAAGTCACTAATAGACAAATATCATACTTTACAATAAATATAAAGAGTATATATGTACAATACAAATTCAATGTATGTGTAAATAAATCATTAATCAATAAATCCACAACTATTCTTTAAAATTTCACGAAATATAATTTTCATAATGTACCATGAGATCGACAACGCAGAAAATTTAGGAAATACTCACCTGCTTTGGAGGAGGATCTGCAAACAAAAATAACAAAACACGGCAGGATTATAGGTTATGTTTAATATTTATACACTGTGGCAGCTTACAGCTGCAGTACAAAGTAAGATACAATATAAAGTGAGATGGACCCGTACTGCGGGAAATCAACCTTTCCTTAACCCAGGTGCGATTCCAATACACAAAGTTTGCTCATTACTGTCTGAAAAAACTGCACATTATCACCCGTTTCCTTGGGAACATACGTAATGGTGGCCATGTGACACGATTCAGAACGAAATTTGCAATGGAAATTCAGCATTCATTAGTTTTAAAACATTGGTTGTATTCAAAAAATAATTTTAAATATTTTTAACCAATTTTGAATGTACATTCGAGCTAGATTCATCAGAAGTGATATTGAGGATTATTATATTAATGTTACAGACTGAAATCTTAATAAAACTGAAAGGGCAGTTTAATTTCTCACATAATCTTTTGTAGAAACAATATCACTTTTTTTACATAAATTCTACTTGGTTCAATTTGTGGACAGTGTTTGTAGTTTCTTCATTGACATATCTCATATCGGAGATATTCAAGTAACACTATTGCGAGATGATTTTCATCAAGTATCGGTCAATTCCATCACATATCTGAATTGATATACAAGCTACAGAATAAAATATTTGTCTCATATCTAAAATAGAGCTTTTGATTGGGACTTAGATCCGGATTTGATATATGCATGAATCAACAAACATATAACAATTTTTTTTCAAATTTAATGTAGAATTCAAATGACACCCAAACAGGTTCTCAAGATATATTCCTTCTTCTCATAAACTTCAAATGATAACCTGTTAAAAAATTCTATCGTTACTTTTTCTGCTTCCAAATAAATTTCAACACTTCGTGAACAAACTTTGTACCTACCCTTGAATAATAGTCCTTCCGTTGAAAACTTACCACAAAACACATCAAAGACATATTTTTTCAAGGATAGTCTTGGTCACTCACCGGAATAGAAATGTATTGAACAAAAATATACAAATCAAATGCAATTTGATAATGATCTTACCAAATTAAAGATCCAATCTCCCAGTCCAAGGGTCCCTACAAATAATCTAACACACTTTTCTCTTTTTATCTATAGCCTAAAAAATCATTTGGAAAATGGATGCGTAGAAAACTCAAAATAAATGAAAAAATTAAACAATCCAGATTCATATAATTGTGATATTGTAACCAAAATCAAAAACAAAACTACACTGCATGGGACAAGTAAAATATAGTGAATATTGAAATTGAAATTTTCTTTCATTGGAACCATATTCCAATTAGTATGTCAATGATGATTTATATTTAAACAAAACCAAACTTATTTCTATAATATGCTATGTATTTAAAATTCAAATCACTGCTGTTGGTTTCTCTATAGGCTGGACAAAATGGCTGTATAAATATGTTCTCATATTACTAAGACAGATGCTGTTTAAAATATTTTCTTAATGAATAAGAAAATATTCTCCAGAAGATCCTAGTTGAGAATTTCGGCCCACCTTTAAAATCTGTAAATATATAAATCTGATATCGCTGCATCAATCACCACCTGGAAAAATTGGTGTTCTGATCACACACATTCATAATTTCTAAAATTTTCACATTATTTTGGAAAATTGTTAACAATTTACTGAAATGTATGTTCCGTTAACCACACACACTATTTAAAATTTTTTATTGGGGTATTCTGAAAGCAGAAGACCAATCTAACTGAGTTGATTTAATAGCAGACACAGTATTAACTAAGGAGTAGTTTTTTGTCTAGAAAATTATTTCAAACTTATATGCTTAGAAAATTCTCGAGAATATTAATTTAATCTTGTAGCTGAAAAAAAATTCGGGATTCCTAAGAAAAGTTGAGATCTCATTGGTCATTAGTTAAATGTTTTGAGCATTGTTAATTGATTTATATATTGATTTCACAATACAAGTTTAAAAGAATTGTGGATATCTACCAGAATTAAAAATAATAATTATCAAATATAGTAAAGATTTCGATATAATTTTGTTGAGTAGTACTTCCGATGTTATTTAATGAATACCAAGAGATTTTTGCAACTTCAATATGATAGTTTTTCATATATGCTGTGCATTAATTATTCTTGTTCTGATGGACTGGACCAATATTTTTTGAGGAACATTTCAATTGTTACTTTTTGAAGAGACATACTACAAAATAGTGCAACACTGTCAAAAAAGAAATATTCTTTGGAGAATAGGACTGAATACAAAATGGAAGCAGAAGACTTCATAAAACTTTTCTTTTAGAGACTTCAAGGCTTCATTGTCAAAATAAATGCAGTGTCATTCTTGTTTAAAAAAAAATATTTCAAACGGAAGAAGTTCTTTGGCTGCAATTCAAAAAGGTTTTTTCTAATTATAAAATGTGTGTTCAGAACACCCTTTGAAACATCGATACCACATAGAAAATAATTATATTAAAGAGAGGTACGCATTCCTAAAGAGGAATGCTCCTGAAATACATAAATCAAACCACGAAACCAAATAAGAAAAATTCAATACACAAAAAATATAAATCCACCAATAGCAACAGGCAAAAAATTATTGTTTTTCAAAGTAGATAACCATGTGATAGACGTTCAAAAAAGTATTAAACTTGATCTCTAAAAAATACTCACATTTCTTTATGTTTAATTGTCCTGCGAGTTCGGAGGACCTCCTGCCTGACCACCACCATATCCGTAAGATGGGAATCCATAGCCTCCTTGCGGTACACCTCCTGGAACAGGCGCAGCCTGTGGTTGACCACCATAGTAACCTAAAAGTCGATCAAGACCACTTATTGAAAAACTCATTGTCTCAACATCAAATATAAACTAATTCATTCGCATTCAAAAGATTCAATATCATTCAAGATTTTCATTAAGACACTATAAAGAAATAACAGAATTACGGAATATCTTTCTCAAATAATATAGTTATAACTTTCAAATGTAGCATAATAATTAGTTGCAAATAACGTTACACTACATACTACTGCACATATTCAATATTATTTAGCACATTCATTTTTATCTGTAGTATCATTACTTTAATAATTGATTTGCTCACTATTCAGAAAAAACAGAATTGTCATCCATCCAATCCAATATTTTTTTAATCTAATATTCCCATATATTTACACTCTTTGAACTGTTCAATTTCTTTGTTACTTACCGCTAGCTGGAGGTTGATAACTACCATAAGCTGGTTGCTGTTGGTAACCAGCTGCCGCCTGTGGACCTCCAGTTGCTGGCGCAACTGGTGCTGCAGCTCCTGGTTGTGGAACACCAGTCTGGAAAGAAAATATTTACAGAATACATATTTTGCAAGTCATTATGCTTTGTAAGTAATTTGGTGTCAGGTATGGGATTTTCCATCTGCAAGTTGCGAAACTTTTTATTAATAGGTTTAATTAGCTGGAACCCAACTTCGACCAGATATTTTTCTAGAGATAATTTTTTGACTTGAAGTTAGATTGACTCTGCAAACTTACATGGCTGAAAGGAGTAAGTACAGCCATGTTACTTCCTAGGTAGTTTGAGAGGTATTAACAAAGGTAACCCAGAACATGAGGCTAATACCCATAATCAAAAAAGTTCTTACTTTCGATTAATGTCTGTCAAATGAGAGATAGGAGTACATGGGAAAAAACCTTTTGCCATCATCTTTGTTTTTCTAAATGACTTTACAAAAATGATTACCTTATTTTTCATCTGAGCTTCGATAGCTTCGGCTTCTTTATGCTTGCCAATGCTGCGATAGTATTCTGCCCATTGGGAGCTATAATCAGGATGAGCTCCAGCTACCGGCGTGGGGGCTGCTGGAGCCGGTGCGGGAGCAGCAGCCGGAGGCTGTGACACTTGAGGGATGGCGGCGGTCGCGGGGTTTGTGGTTTTAGATTTTGCTTGCTGTTCAATCATCTCTGCCTCGCGATGCATACCTGCAAAAAAAGTATATATCATTCAAATTGTTCTAAAGAATTCTTAGAGTATCCTGTCATACAAAAAAAAAATTATGAAATATTTTATAATCATTCAAACAAGTGGAGGTAGGTCAGACTTCTGATGTCCAAATCAAAGTGTTTCAATCAGTTGAAAAACATGAGGAAACCAATCCAAGACTAGAAAAATATTTAACAAAATTGAGAAAATTGGAGTAGCTCATATCGGAGAAGGATTTCATTTGGAGCACTTGTTTTTTTCTGAGTTGGCTACTTTGTTTACGTGCCTATTATTGTCAGTTGTCATGTAAATTGTTCACTCCATCAACCCCCCACTAAATATTAGGAATACTAAATGAAACACCAAATGAAACTCAAAAAAAAGACAATTCTAACATCAGCTGCAAAATAGTCAAAAATAAAAACACAAATTATATTAAAAAAAATTATTTTTGACAATTGTTTTATATGCTAAGAGGAGAAATCACCCAAAATTCTCCAGAGCAGTTCAACTTTCTATATTTTTCATATTTAAATTTTTATTTTAGTACATATATGTATCTTAGGCATGTATATAAATCATCAAAACATGAAAGATAGTTGTATATAGATCAACAATTGTGATGAAAAAGTTTTATTTGAATCAGAATATATCTTATCCAGAAATTTGATTTTGTAACATGTTTCAATAAATGAAAATAATGTATAGATTTTTCAATTCTCGAATATCAATTGTTTCTCAATTATATTATTTTGAGTAATTAGTCTTACAGATTGTGTACTCACCTAACGATCTGTAATATTCAGCCCACTGTAATGAATAATCAGGTTGTCCTGTACTGGAATTCACTTGCACTGGATTGGGTTGAGCTGGCGGAGCTTCAGTACCTTGAGGTTGACTACCCCACTGCTGCTGTTGCTGGTAACCTCCAGCCGGAACACCCCAACTGCTCTGAGGGTTGTAACCCTGTGGAGCCATACCAGGATAAGCCTATAAACAAACGACTGTGTTGAAACTTGAAAAAATTACAAATACTTAAAATTTCAAAAGAGAATGCAGACTTTCCATATGTTTAATAATATAAGGCACTTACAGTAGGCATACTGCTGGACATTTGTGGTCCTCCAGCCGACACAAAATTCAAAGGTAATTGTACTTTGTCACTTATTATACTTTTTGCCGTTTCAATCTGATCGGGGCTACCCTTGATGGTGAACGTTTTTTCACTTGCGTTTGGATTCTGTTGCCTCCTATCCAACTCGCAATAAGCTCCAGACTGTTGATTGATTTGCTTGATGGTTTCGCCTCCTACAATATTCAATCAACTGTTACCAAAATTCAATGTTTTGTACAAAAATAGACAAAAATTATTGTTACACAAGGATAACAAATTGAATTATATATGTCACACTTCGATTTTGTCGGAGACTTCAACACAAGATTTGTTCTTGCTGGGCCGACTTGCCAGCGAGTTTTTATTTACTCAAGTAACCTTTTCCCTTAATATTTATATTTAATCAATTCAAATACTTTTTTTTTGAGTATCCGACAGCCAAAGCACACGGAAGCAGCAATACCCGTCTAATGAAAAACTTTATGAAATTATAAATATGCCGGAGTTGCAAATTAATTTTAGGAAACTTGCTGCTCTTCAGGAACCTCATTTCTCATTTAAATTTTAATTTTTTAATGGACGTTTCTATACCCTTCAGTACAATTGTTTCTTAGTCAAATCCAAAACAATTTGAAATTTCGTTATACTCACCTCTGCCGATGATCACACCACACTTGCTAGCAGGTACAGTGAAAGAAACCATGTCCTGGTGACCTCCCTGATGACCGCCCCTTCTATCCTCCCACTGATTTCCGCCACCGCCGAAATCACCACCACCACCATTTCGATTTCTGTCGAACCGGTCGCCACCTCCGTGATGACCACCTCGACCACCACCTCGACCGCCACCTCGTCCACCACGACCGCCGCCTCCGTCATTATCTCGCTGAAGGACGCTGTCTATAAGCTCGTCTATTCTTTGCCGGGCCTAAATGAAAATTATTTATTTACTCATTTATGACAAAGTACCAAGAATAATATTGTGAGATCCACTTATATTGTAATCCAGTGAACGACTGGATTACTGAAGTGAACGTAACGTTTTAAGGGTTTTCCTGCGCCAACTTGTCAATTCTCGTGGTCAGTCCAGACCAATAAACACTGGCGCACCATTGGTGGGCGGCAGGCTATATCTACCAAACTTGCACACTTCCAATGATATATTTTTTTACTTATTTCACATAGGACACATCTCCTCCTACTGGACGCTCATTCGTGGTCAACAATTCACCACATACAATCAATAACGTTTCAGCAGACATCCATCCTTCACACGACAATCAACAACATTCAATACACCATACACGACCAACGACACCACCTTTCTATCGCTCCTCCTATTTTTCAACTTCCAATAGTGGCAGCAATCAGTCAATGACGTCCCACTCTATATCCCATTCAAAAATGTCCACACCGCCCACACGTTGTACTACATCCCAATCCACCACATGTTGAACACCCACCTGACATACAATCGCACTCCACATAAATCCCCATCTGCCAATCAAAATACTCCACCATGCCGCCTTTATCAAGCTACACACACTATCGGAATCGTTGCATATTCAAATCCACTTCTTTGTTTTTATTAAAATTTTGACTAGAGAAAAATAATGTTGCAAAACACATTTCGGAGTCCTTAGACATATTAAAGACCCAAGTTAAATATATTATGCGTTTAGTATAGCAAAGTGTCTGAACAATAATACAAAAAGTTTTGTGAATTGTAATTCTCTTTGCATAAAAAAACTATGAGGGCTGTTCCAAAAGTAATGTTAATGCATATGGGAGAATTGTTGTGAAGTTGCAAAGTATTTTTTAGTCGTTCATTTTGAGTAATTCTTGAAGATGACAAACTCCCATAACGAATAAACATTGAGTGCATGACTAGATACAACAGTTTGGGATCCTAGGCTATTAATATTGATCTCTTTCGTATATATATATACATTTCACTAGTTCCTGAAGATGAACATTGCTCTAAAAATTTTTTAATGGCATTTCACAAATTAGAAACCAAACAGCTGCTGTATATTCCGGATGACATCTGACTATGACTAATGAGCAGTATATTTTGGCATACTCTATATATGTAAAATCTCGACAACTCTTTTCCTAACATTTTGAAAAGCTTTGATACTATATTTGAGTGTCTTTCAAAAATTCAGAAAAGCTTAAATTATCTCATGACTGGTTATTGAATTGCATGTTGAGAGAAAATTTATCTGAATGCATTTTTTTCATTACTTTTTGAACATGTGGAAAAATGGATACACATTAAAAAAACTTACCATTTCAACAGATTTGGGATTTCCAGACAAAAAGCATCGTCTGTCACCAGGTCCTTCATCTCTAGCCTGCTGGAATTGTACTTTAGCACCAGTTTCTGCTTGAATCTTTTTTATCATTTCACCACCCTTTCCAATAACAACCCCCACTGCAGGTCTGGGAACGTGAACCTGAAATATTAAATGATATTTTTGTAAGGGAAACCAATGGAAGCTGGTTTGATGAATTCAGATGAATTTTGCTCAAAAATATAGAAATAACTTTTTTTTAGACTTGTTGCATACCAGACTGAATTTGGTCATTATTCAAGAACAAAAATGAAAAGCGTTGGTTATGCAAAAATTATAGCAAGGTGTCTGAACAGTGAAGCAAATCAATTTGACAAACTGTAATTCTCCTTGCCGATAAAAAATAAAATAGGTTATGTTCGTAGTTTCACTATATCTAATAAGGATAGTTTAGACATTCTTCTACAGTATATGGTTCTACATCAATGAGGAGAGAGATATTACGTCTATTTCATATTTGTTGACATTGTCCAGGACATTTAATTTCCTATTTGCTGTATAGAGATGTTACATATAGAGATCTGTTACCGTTAATGGACTTAAGACAGAATGAGACTAAAAGTATCTTTCAAAGAATATGTCAATATTTTCTTAATATCTCTAAAAATAGTATGAATGTGGAAAAACATTCATAATTTTTTGTTATTAATTCAATAAATTGTTGAGTGAAGTGTGAGTAAATCATCAAATGAAGTATAAAACAAGGTGTTCTTAAGGATCAATTTAAACCTCTTATATATTTTTTACAAAAGTGATTTAGGGTAATATAGTCCATTATACAAATAATACTTATGTCATCAGTATTAAAAACACAGAAGACAATCTAACTCTTGAATATTACTGGAGTTTTTTCCCAACACCAAATTGTTATTTTTAACACCTCGACATGTGTTTCGATCACCAAGTGATCATCTTCAAAGAGGAAGATTTAATCTTCCGTTGGTGTTGGGAAAAAACTCCAGTAATATTCATTACTACACCAAAGGTTCCAAACAGTGCATCATAAATCTAACTCTTGATAAAAATAATAAATAATCAGCCATTGAATTATGAAAAATATAAACTTCAATAGGCAAGATCCTCAAATAAATGAAAATGATGTGAAGTGGAAATACTGGATATCAGCTTAGATACTTATAGAGTGGAAATTTAATTTTGGAAGGTTACATTTCTTAGGTTACAACTTGAATGAAACCGGATATGATTCTAAACCTCATATCAATCTGCTATAGTACAATTCCATATTAGTAGGCACTAAATTCTCAGAAATACTATTGCATTCAAAGGAAAACATTGTTGTCTGGTTGTGATTCTATAAATTTTATCATTATTTTTTCTCATTTGTTTAGTATAATTTTCGTACGCCACTGCAAGAGAAAGATTAAGGCAAAAACGTCATTCATTTCTGAGAATTTTGTGCCTACTATTATGGAATTCTATTATAGTATAGAATCACTGAATATATTATGTATTGAAAATACAAGGCAAAATTTCGTGATATAAATAGTTTTAACTACTGATATGGTGCAACTAAACACCAATATATGGTGTTTAGTTGCAACAAATATATGGACAAACTCAATAGACAAAATTAAGTTTTTTTTATGCAAAAATGTTTGAAAAATAGATATTTTTTCAACCAAGAAAGCTGTAAACCAATTATGGAGGAGCAAAAGTCATAGTCATATAAATTAAGAATTGAATTTATCTCAGAAAACAAACATTTGTTTAAAAAAATAAGTTTCTGCATTTGGAGATGAAACAAGAACAAAAACAATTTACTGTCAAAAAAAATGCCTTTTCATTTGGAACAGAGTTTTAAAAATTTTATTTTGTCCTGGGAATCCTATTTATTTTTGATGTTATTGTGAAGACATGCTCTACACCCTATGGAGGGTTGAACTCTTCATATGGAACTTTGTTAACTACATTTGGCATACAATTAAGAGTAAATTGTTTTGAGCAGTGATCAATGTATTTGTAATTATTGCAGTTATAAGGGTAATTATCACTCGAATAATATAAATGTTAGTTGAAAGACCACTCAGAAACACAGTAAAGCCCTGTCACTTTCAAAACATATAGCAATTTGATATATTTTACGAAAATCTCTCAACAAAATGGTAACTAGGAATTTTATAATTGTCAAATCAATCACTCACCTCCATAGAGTCGCCGCCTCCACCAAAATCGCCAAAATCATTCTGGGGCCTGCCTCCTGGACCGCCATCTCTTCCTCTTCCACCCCTATTGAAATTCTTCATTTCTTTTT